>JAMYXO010008785.1:0-10458 GCA_033310375.1 Conus canariensis
CTCTCTCTCTCTCTCTCTCTCTCTCTCTCTCTCTCTCTCTGCACACAATGACAGGCAAAGTACGTTTCCCAGTCATTGAATGGAGCGCCCCTTAATCAGTATCAGCCGTTAGTCGTAAAGAACCCGTAGAATGAATTAATCGGTATCATCCAGTGGGTTTTCAGTAGCGTCCCTTAAGCCTCACGTTTGCAGAGGGGCGATACTCCGCCTGTTTGGTTTGTTTCAAACAGCCAAAGAGTTAAGGAGGTTTTTCACAGGGTTGGCTGTCTCTGTCTCTGTTCTAACACCTGTCTGGTCTTCTACTTGGTGTTGGTGTCGATAGGCCTCATAGTGGTCGACGGCACCTGATGGACGTTGTGTTCATTATCACGTGACTTCATTGCCACGATCACCGCTGCTTTAGTTTGTCAAGCTTTTTGTTCCACCATACCATGCCCCGCTCCTGTCGCTGTTTATCGTCACAGCCCGGATAATACAGCCCCTATAAGCGACATGAATTTCCTCTTTGTCTATCATCACAGCCCGGATAATACAACCCCTATAAGCGACATGAATTTCCTCTTTGTCTATCATCACAGCCCGGATAATACAGCCCCTATAAGCGACATGAATTTCCTCTTTGTCTATCATCACAGCCCTGATAATACAGCCCCTATAAGCGACATGAATTTCCTCTTTGTCCATCATCACAGCCCGGATAATACAGCCCCTATAAGCGACATGAATTTCCTCTTTGTCTATCATCACAGCCCGGACAATACAGCCCCTGTAAGCGACATGAATTTCCTCTTTGTCCATCATCACAGCCCGGACAATACAGCCCCTTATAAGCGACATGAATTTCCTCTTTGTCCATCATCACAGCCCGGATAATACAGCCCCTGTAAGCGACATGAATTTTGTCTTTGTTTATCATCACAACGCTAATAATAGAGCCCCTATAAGCGATATGAATTTCCTCTTTGTTTATCATCACAGCCCGGATAATACAGCCCTTATAAGCAACATGAATTTCCACTTTGTTTATCATCACAACGCTAATAATACAGCCCCTACAAACGACATCAATTTCGTCTTTGTTTAGTATCACAACCCGAATAATACAGCCCCTGTAATTGACATGAATTTCCTCTTTGTCTATCATCACAGCCCTGATAATACGAAGCAAATTTTGGTTTAACATGTGCATGAGTCAAATTACCACACATAGTTTGCATTTTCAACCATTTTGTTCTGTGTGTGGTGTGTGTGTGGTGTGTGTGTGTGTGTGTGTGTGTTGTGTGTGTGTGTGTGTGTGTGTATGCACGCGCGCGTGCGTTTTTGTGTGCGTTTGTGTATGTGCATGTGTATGTGTGTCTGTATGTGTGTGTGTCTGTGTGTCTGTGTGCGTTTGAGAGAGAGAGAGAGAGAGAGAGAGAGAGAGAGAGAAAGGGGAGTGGGGGGAGGGAATGAATTGCTTAGACGTGTGTGTGTGTGTGTGTAGCTCTCCGAGCATGAGAGAGAGAGAGAGAGAGAGAGAGAGAGAGAGAGAGAGAGAGAGGAGAGGAGATGAGAGAGAGAGAGAGAGAGAGAGAGAGAGAGAGAGAGAGAGAGAGACGTTGAGCTTTCTTAAGAAACACACAATGAAACAAAAGTATATCACAAAACAATTTAATGCTTTCATTCAGTTAAACGAAAGGTGGAGGTGGGGGCCAGGGAAACTGGGAGAGAGGATCAAGACCAGTGGAAAAGAGCGGTACACGTCACGTGTGTAAATGTACGGGGCAAAACCCTGGCAGCCTCGATTTCATTCCACATTCATTGTGCGTCCAACTGGACGAGATAAATGATTGTTCCTTCTTCGTTTTCATCGTCTTGAATGTTTGTCTTGCTCGAAGAAGACCGAAAAGATTGAAACGCGTCGTGGATTTTTTTTTTTTTTTTTTTTTTTGTAATTTCTTCGTCTCTTTCTTTCAGCGGAACAGTAAATCTTCTTTAAATCTTTCCTCCTCCAATTTCCGCCTGCAATCCCCTCCCTTGGAAACCAAAGCTCTCGAGTGAAGACGTGAACATCAATTTAACTTTGAAGCTAGCTGACGTGAACGCCTATAAAAGCTTCCTCATGGGATTGACCATTGAATTTTACTCTAGATCCTGCACGCCGTGTAGGGAGAGCATAGCGAATGTGATCCTCTCCGCCGCCATGTTAAAGGGGCCAGCAGCCGCCCGCGACACAGTGTAAATAGAACACACCAGCGTTTATTGTGACTGGCTGTCTGTTCTATTTATCTTTGATCTCCTTTGTCTGTCTGTCTGTCATGCATTTATGGATGAAGAGGCAAAACAAAGTCTCTCTCATCCCGTCTCTGACTCTGTTTTAGCTGTCTTTATGCATTTGTTTCTATACATTCCCCTCTGCATGTGTAGTGTGTGTGCAGGAAAGGGGATGGGATGCATATGCATGTATCTGTGTTTGTATGTGTGGATAGGATAAATGTGTGTGTGGATGTATATGTTTGTGCACATGATGTGTGTGCGTGCATGTATGCATGCAGATGCGCATATATGTGGGTGTGTGCGTGTGTATGTGTGTGTGTGTGCGTGCGTGTGTGTGTGTGTGTGTGTGTGTGTGTGTGTGTGTGTGTGTGTGTGTGTGTGTGTTTGAGTGTGTGTGTGTGTGCGTGTGTGTGTGTGTGTGTGTGTGTGTGTGTGTGTGTGCACTTTCAGTGTGTGTGTGCGTGTGTGTGCGTGTGTGCGTGTGTGCGTGTTTGCGCGCGCGCGCGCGCGCGCGCGCGCGCGCGTGTGTGTGTGTGTGTGTGTGTGTGTGTGTGCGCGCGCGTGTGTGTGTGTATGTGTGTGCTCTATACATTTAGTGTGTGTGTGTGCATGTGTGTATGTGTGTGCTCTGTACATTTAATGTGTGTGTGTGTGTGTGTGTGTGTGTGTGTGTGTGCGCGCGTGTGCGTGCGTGCGTGTGTGTGTGTGTGTGTGTGGTGTGTGTGTGTGTGTGTGTGCGTGCGTGCATGCGCTCATATGTAAGAGATTAATACACAAGACAGGTAGACAGCGTTTCAAAGGTCATATTTTTGAACATGATTAGGCGACACAAAGCACTCATCCAGTTCTGGTAGCTTGCAATTTATTGTAATACTAGCAGGGGCACCCGGCGTTGCCCGGGATATGAACATTCTTTGCGATACTCACGTGACGGCAAACATGTACTAATTGTTTTGATTTACAATCAATCCCCCCCCCCCCCCCAACATCTTCCCACCCCCTCCCCCCACACAAATACACATTCTGTCTATCTGTCTGTCTGTCTGTCTCTGTCTCTGTCTCTGTCTCTGTCTCTCTCTCTCTCTCTCTCTCTCTCTCTCTCTCTCTCTCTTTCTCTCTTATACATTCTATTGTTTTCCGCCTGCCTCTGGCCCCTTTCCTCTGGATCTTCCCTAGCACGTCGAGATGCTTTTCTCGCTCGTTTTTCCGCCTACACTCACTGTTCCCATTCCCATTCTTCTGATTGCCCTTAATTTTGTAGGAATAGACTTTGTGCAGAAGTAGTTTATTTCAACGGGTCTGTGTCTAATGTAAAAATAGTGTATCAGGCTTTGCACTGTACAATCATTTTTCTGGCCCCTCTCATTCCTCCCTTTTCATCCCCCTACCCTGTCCCATCCATGTTGCAAAATTACTTACCGTTACTGGACATACGCATACCGAATTTTATCAATAACGGTGTAAATTTAGAAAATAACGGTTTTTAACGGTCAGTGTTAAGTTTTGGTTCATAAAATTTGCATAACATTGTTCAGCGCTTAAAACTGTACGTGCATACGGATTGTTATCAAGAACGGTGAAAATTTCGAAATTAAAAAAATAACGGTTTTTAACGGTCAATGTTAAGTTTCGGATCTTGAAAATTGTATATCATTGTTTAGCGTTCAAAGCTGCACATGTATATCGAATTTCTTCAAGAATACTCTAAATTTATAAAATACCGTTTTTTAACGGTCAATTGTAAATTTCGGTTCGTAAAAGTTGTATATTATTTTTCGGCATTTAAAACTGCACATGTATACCGAATTTCATCAAGAACAGCCTAAATTTTGAAAATAACGGTTTTTAACGGTCAAATTTAATGGTCATAATGACTATCTAATGACCCTATGCTACCCGCTGGATGTTCCTGTAGGCTTATGTCAAGTTTGGTGGCGATCCGATGACTATCGTGGCCGCCAGCCTCAGAAGATCAGGTTTTAAACAGTTTTCATAGGGTTTGGTGTTTTTAACGGTTTTTAACTGTTATAAATAACGTTTCTTAACTGCCAAATAACGGTTCTAATTTTCGAGAAGTAGCCCCGTACCTGTGCAATGTCACATTGGCCATTTGATGAAAAGCAGAGGAAAAAGATGTCTTTGAAACCGTTATAACAGTTTTTTTAACGGTTTTTAATAATAATAATAATAATGAATACTTATATAGCGCCTATTCTCGGCTAGAGACCAAGCTCTAAGCGCTTTACAATCCACACTCGTTTACACAACGGGCTGCCTACCTGGGTAGTGCCGACTGAAGAGCTGCCAGCTGGCGCTTCATTCAGTCGTTTCCCGTGTTATACAGTCAATATCGTCCAATATCGATCACTCAATATCCTTACTTCCTCCATTCTTTCAATTTCTCACGCAGAGTGCATGCTATGTGTAACGTGTCATCCATACCAACGGCCAAACTGGCCTTCTTTTCCGAAAGTTGGTGATGGGATTTTACGTGTGTGCAAGATGTTAGGCGATGTTATGTTTAACGGTTTTATTTTTTTTAGAAATTAGCCCAAAACCATCCTCGGGTCACAACAGACGTACCTGCTAAATTTCAAGAAGATCGGGTTTTAAACAGTTTCTTTTATAGGGTTTGGTGTTTTTAACGGTTTTTAACTGTTATAAATAACGTTTTTTAACTGCCAAATAACGGTTCTAATTTTAGAAAAGTAGTCCTGTACCTGTGCAATGTCACAACAGCTATTTGAAGAAAAGCAGAGGAAAAAAATGACTTTGAAACCGTTATAACAGCTTTTTAACGGTTTTTAACGGTTTTATATTTTTAGAGATTAGCCCAAAACCATCCTTGGGTCACAACGAACGTACCTGCCAAATTTCATTACAATCGGTTGAGCCGTTTTTGAGTCTATAGCGTACACAGACACAGACACACACACACAGACAGAATTTGCCATTTATATATTAGATATATGTATTTTGTCTGTCTGATGGACGAAAGGAAAAACAACAATCACAAATCTAAGAGAGAGAGAGAGAGAGAGAGAGAGAGAGAGAGAGAGAGAGAAACACACACACACACACACACACACACACACACACACACACACACACACACACACACACACACACACTGTTATGTATACTGGCGCACAAACACTTCAATAAAGAAACAGAATTCATATCATGACAAAACGTTTCTCAAATGCCTTCATCACTTAATATGTTTACCCACAGATACACAGTCGAAGTGTTCAATCTAAAATTACAATGCAAACATTTTGCAAACGTATAAGTGGGTTCTCCTCATGTTCTGCAATGTAGAAAGAAACATCGCATGTCTAATCATAACCAATTTCGTTCATGCATAGCATTTGAGCGTGCGTATGGGACACACACACACACACACACACACACACACACACACACACACACACACACACACACACACACACACACACCTAAAATAACTGGAACTGAAGTAACAGATTTCATGATGTGGCAGAGAATTTACATCATTTTTTTCATCAAATAATTTCATTCAACAGATTGTTATATTATCAACAATGACCAACCGACCAGCACAGTCTGTGCTTTACCATATAAGGTAATCAAGCGACAATGGCCAATCCTTGATCACGTTTCTTCACTGCCTCAGAGAATTCCTGCTCATCATCATCATCATCATCATCATCATCATCATCATCATCTCCCTGGTGCAGACGGTGACTGATGAAAGGGACAGACGTGACACCTCCCTGTCTTCTTCCTGATGTGGATTCAAATCCTTCGTGACTCGCTGAGTGAACAACGTGACTGGCTGTCTTCCCCGTTTTCTTCCTGCTGTGGATTCACAACATCCCCGACTCCCTCTGAACAAAGTAACGTGACTCCTGCTGAGCAATGTAACGTGACTCCCGCTGAGCAATGTAACGTGACTCCTGCTGAGGAACATGACGTGGCTACTGCTGAGCAAAGTAACGTGACTCCCGCTGAGCAAAGCAGCGCGACTCCCGCTGAGCAAAGCAACATAATTAGCTGTCTTCCCCGTCTTCTTGCTATGGATTCAGGACATTCGTGATTTCCACTGAACAAGGCAACGTGACTGGTTGTTTTCCCTGTCACGGAGTCTTGGCTCGTGACTGCTGGGCGTATTTAAGGAGACCTGAGAGTTGCCTTCCATGGCTGTAACAGAAAGCAGACAGGCCACGTGTTGAGGGATACTTGCACTGGTCTCCCTTTAACAGAATGTAGGTCAGTCAAGACATGAATAAGGAGTTCGCCTGTCAGTGATACAGGATACAGCCTGGGATGAGGAATATATAAATGTCATGATGACCATACTCAGTTTCATTTAAACTGAAATTTACATTTGTGTTCTTTGTCTGCCTGTCTGTCTGTCTTTCTGTCAGTCTGTCTGTTTGTCTGTCTTTCTTATACATACACAAACACATACAAACACACACATATCTATCTATCTATCTATCTATCTATCTATCTATCTATCTATCTATCTATCTATCTGTCTAACTATTTTCCTCTGTTTTACTCTTATATATACACTGTTTAACACCTTAATACATCTTACTTTTTAATAAACATCCTTTACTTCTTTCTCTCTTTTTGGCCGATACTCTGTCTATGCTTGATCTAAATAAACAGTTCTATTGGACCAACATATACAAACGCTCATACACTCGAAACACACACACACACACACACACACACACACACACACACACACACACACACACACACACTCACACAAACTGACCATTCAGGATGCTTTGGGTGACCAGAGCTGACCAGGCTCAAAGGCACGAGCCTCTGCTGACAGCTGTCCCCCCTGCTGCTGGTCCTCAGCTGACTGCATAGCCCCTGGCAGTGGCAGCAGTGGAGACAGCGGCCATTGGTCAGCCAGGTCCACCGGCCTCAGCCACTGCAGGTCGTCAGACGCTGTCACCTGGTCCGTCAGCTGGGCGGCCTGGGACATGGAGCACACAGACACGTCATCAATACAGGTAGACACGTCATCAATACAGGTGGACACGTCATCAGTACAGGCAGACATGTCATTAATACAGGTAGATACGTCATTAATGCAGGTGGACACGTCATCAATACAGGTCGACACGTCATCCATATAGACAGACACGTCATCAACACAGGTAGACACGTGATCAATTCAGATAGACACGTCATCATGGGCATTGCATTTCAGCTCTGTTTGCCTAACAGCCCTGACTGCATTCGGACATAATACAGGGGTGCAAAAAGAAATGGAACAATTCCTGTTGGCTGCAGGGGCAGTCAATTTTCAGAGATTCCACTCCGTCTAAAGCACCGTATGATGGAAGGCTGAGCCCATACCTCTCCTTCCGCCGCCTTTACCCTACCCTGAGCTGAATCAGGTGCCCATGTATAGCTGGGTGGACACAGAGGGGTTTCCAAAGGAAAAGGTCCTGCCCCAAACAGTGGTTCCACCTCACGACCCCCAGCTCTGCAGGAGAATGCTCTGACATATGAGGATAAGCCCCTCTTACAAGGAAATATCACAATTTTAAAAACAAATGTCGGGGTGGGAAAAATCAAATCAGCTTCTGTTACCAAAAGAATGAAAGTGTTTCGATGCCGTGTAAACATGTTCAAGGTGCTGACGATCTGATGGAATGACAGACCTCACGATTTACGATCAGCATACATTTTCAATCACTTCCAGGAAATAGGTCCCCGAATCTGGGAA
Organism: Conus canariensis; assembly: GCA_033310375.1. Lineage (NCBI taxonomy): Eukaryota > Metazoa > Mollusca > Gastropoda > Neogastropoda > Conidae > Conus > Conus canariensis. Next base: position 7,997 of record JAMYXO010008785.1, read on the forward strand.
AGACTGGCACGCCAGATAAACTGCAACATTCCTCTCCTTCTTTTTTTGCACGGTGCTTTTATGTTTATAATCGATGTGTGTTTCATGGCATCAAACGAACTGGATGACGTCACACTTGCATTAGATATAATATGAATTGCTCAATAATGTTCATGTATTACAAATACCACACAAATATGACAATGATTGTACATTCTGTAAATGGCGTGAACAGTATGGATATTTCCCTGTGTCATCCCAGGAATAGGGATGTCTCATATAATCTCTTGTGTCCACTGAACAGGATGATATCATGCAATCCATGAATAATAGCAACACTTGTTTGTATTCCGCAGCATCGAACGAAAGCAATCGCAACACATTTATGTATTTCGTAACACTGCATAAAGAGATTAATGGTTCTGAATGTTCCACATTACCCTATGACCAGGAAAAGTATTGTATAATATACTGCACGAATCCAACAGTAAGAAGGCGAGGTTTACAACCTTTGCCCGTTGAAAGGAACTTCGTATTGGCCAGCTGTTCTCTGACCGAAGTCTGTTCGCAGCCATACCATATCACAAGAGCACAAAGGGACACAAATTAGCATCCCAATACAGTTTCCTATCGACATCTGCCATCGAAAAAACTTGCACGCTGAACAATGTCGACATCTGCTGTCGAAAAACTTGCACGCTGAACAATGTTCTGAAGAACAAAATACGCCCCCCCCCCCCCTCCCCGATCACAAGAACATAAAGGGACACAAATAAGCATCCTAATACAGTTTCCTATCGACATCTGCCATCGAAAAGTTGCGACCCTTTGCACGCTGAACAATGTTCCGAAGAACAAACTCGATATGGTTTCAAGATGGCTGAAATTGCGTTGAATTCTGGGAGAAAATTGTTAGTGGGGTACGTCATGCAGTCTCGTTCAGCTTCACAGGGATTGCCTATGCAACAACAACGATCTGATATTGCGTCACATTGCATGGACACACAGGTGCATATTTCAGTTTCATTGAGTTGTACAAGTTAACAAATGAAACTACGACAACGTGGAGAGAATCCAAGATGACAAAGTCTTAAAGTGGTAAAACTCTTCAATAGACAATAAATTTTTTTCCAGCTGCTTTGTCAAAAAGTGAATGGAAATCTGATAAGCACAGGATTGTATGTAACTCTAAACACTGAAATTGTTCATTGTTAACGATAAAACCGATGTTATATTTATACCGACCATATAGATACATTAGAAATGTTATCAGTATATTTAAATATGAATTGAAAAAAAAAAAAGAAAGTTGACTCTTTTGTGCGTTTTGAATAAAAAGGAGCTTCATACTTTGGACAGGGAAACTACTCACCTGCATAATGACCTCCTGGGTTACAGGGTCAGTGGGGGCACGGCGGATCAGCGACCCCATGCGGGGAAACCCCGCAATGATGCTGACGTGGACCCAGCCGTCCACGTTCATATGCCGCCTTAGGAATACGTCCTTAAGCAGGTTGCCCCGACTAAAGTAGTATTTCCTGTACATGAAAATGAAACGTTTTTCAACACATTCTCCGTTGACATATTGCACAGCTATAGGAAAAAACGGTGCAGTTTCCACATTGTAAAAAAAAAATTAACGGCAATGTATGCAGAAGAAACCAGTTGCCTCTTTCCACATGTCACTTGAAACAGATGCCACAAATTCTGCTGCCAGATATATCAAGGCCCCACCACTGAAGAAAAAGCTCATTTAACAACCCAAAATTTGAAGGAAAAAAACAAACAAAAGTAATAATGTTTGGCGAAAAAAACAACTAATACAAAAGAAATCTTTAGGGTATCGAAAAGAGTACATTGAACTGGAAGAAATCCAAAGGTTTAACGAGTGTACACGGTAGACTTGAGGCTATCTCTAACGTTCTGGGGAATAATGTCTGAGCAGTGCAGAAAAAGACATGGCTTCCTAACAGACGGCTGGAAGTAACTTGCCCATTCCAATCTACAGACATTGAGTGAACTGTGCATATGTGACAGCATCACACACACACACACACACACACACACACGTTCGCGCTCACAGAGAGAGAGAGAGAGAGAGAGAGAGAGAGAGAGAGAGAGAGAGAGAGAGAGAGAGAGAGAGAGAGAGAATAAACCAACAATTGTCTGGCGACATTCGCCATCATGTTGCTGTAGCTGCCGGCGTGAGTGCCCTCCCCTGACGGAGCAGCTGAAACAGAGCACAGACATTGAAAACCATGCTGAACTTGAACAGACTTCCGGTACCACGGAATTCGACATGTCCAGCAGATCCACTATCTATCTCAGTCCCGATGACGCTCTTTGTGGTCGGCTGGGCTGTGAATAACTATAATCGAATCTGTCTATCTTTTCTTTATCTATCTGTATATCTGTCTGTCTATCGATCTATCTATTTTGTCTGTCTCTCTACCGATCTATCTATCTATCTATCTATCTATTTT
>JAMYXO010008786.1:0-10458 GCA_033310375.1 Conus canariensis
AAACAGTCGCAGGGGCGCACGGGATAAAAAACATGCGCAGGACGCACGGCCATAAAAAATGCGCAGGGACGCAGGCCATAAAAAGTGCCAGGACGCACGGCCATAAAACGTGCGCAGGGACGGCCCTAAAAAAAAAGTTCGCAGGGCGCACGGCCAAAAAAACAGTGCGCAAGGGACCCGCCATAAAAAAAGGCCAAAGACCACGGCCAAAAAAGTGCCAGGACGACGGCCCTAAAAAACATGCGCAGGACGCAGGCCATAAAAAATTTCGCAGGACGCCCCCCCCCAAAAACAGGGGCAGACCACGGCCTTAAAAACTGCGCAGGGAGACGGCCATAAAAAAAAAGTGGGCGACCCCGGCCATAAAAAAAAGTGCGAGGGACGCACGTCCAAAAAATGCGCAGGGACCACGGCCATAAAAAAAGTGCGCAGGGACAGGGCCATAAAACAGTCCCGGGACGCACGGCCAAAAAACGTGGGGGGACGCCGGCCTAAAAACAGTGGCAGGGGGGCACGGGATAAAAACAGTGCCGGAGCCGGCCATAAAAAACCCCTTGGCCGGACGCACGGCCAAAAAAATGCGCAGGAGCACGGCCATAAAAAATGCGCGGGACGCAGGCCATAAAAACAGTGCCTGGACGCCCACGGCCAAAAAACAGGGCAGGGGCGCCGGCCATAAAAAAGTCGAAGGGACGCCGGCCATAAAACAAGGGCCAGGACCACGCCTTTAAAAATGCGGGGACGACGGCCATAAAAAAGTGGGGACCCGGCCAAAAACAGGCCAGACGACGGGGATAAAAACAGTGCGAGGACGACGGGCCAAAAAACATGCGCAGGGAGCCCCCATAAAAAAGGGCAGGGGCGCACGGCCATAAAACAGTGCCAGGACGCACGGGCCCTAAAAAAAGGGCAGGGACGGCCAAAAAAAAAAGTCGCAGGAGCACGGCCATAAAAAACTTTCCGGACGCGGCCTAAAAACAGGCGCAGGACGCCGGGATAAAAACAGGCGCAGGGACGCACGGGCCCAAAAAAAGTGCGCAAAGGGCGCACGGCCATAAAAAAAGGGGGCAGGAGACCCGTCAGGACGCCCATAAAAACAGTGCGCAGGACGCACGGCCATAAAAACAGTGCGCAGGACCAACGGGGGCCATAAAAAGTGCCAAGGACGCACGGCCATAAAAAAAAGTGCGCAGGGGCGCACGGCCAAAAAAACAGTGCGCAGGGACGCACGGCCATAAAAAACAGTGCGCAGGGACGCACCCGGGCCCTAAAAAACAGTGCGCAGGGGCGCCCCGGGCCAAAAAAAAACAAGGGGCAGGGAAAGCACGGGGCCAAAAAAAAGGCGCAAAGGGGCGCAAAGGCCATAAAAACAGTGCGGAGGACGCAAAGGGGCCCTAAAAACAGGGGCCAGGACGCACGGCCATAAAAACAGGGGCGCAGGGGACGCACGGCCCCAAAAAAAAAATGTGTAAGGGGAACGGCCATAAAAAAAAGTGCGGGAGGGGACGCAAGGCCATAAAAACAGTGCAAGGGGCGCACCCCCATAAAAAAATGGGCAAGGGGGGACGCAAAGGCCTAAAAAACATGGGGGGGCAGGGGCGCTGGGGAAAAAAAACCTGGCACGAGACGGCCATAAAAAAAAGTCCCAGGGAAAGACGGGGGATAAAAAGTGGGGGCAAAATAAAGGGGACCCAAAAAAAAACAGGCCAGGGGGCGCACGGCCATAAAAACGTGGGCAAGGGGCGCACGGGGCCTTTAAAAAAAGTGCGCAGGACGCAAAGTCCATAAAAAAAAGTGCGCCCGTAAAGCACCCATTTAAAAAAGTGCGCAAGGGGCGCACGGGGCCCTAAAAACGTTTAGCATTTTAAACGGCCTTAAAAAATCCCCGGGGAAAGCACGGCCAAAAAAACATTTAGGGGGTGGGCCACGGGCCCCAAAAAACATTTTCGCAGGGACGCACGGCCCTTTAAAAACCGTGCGCAGGGGGACGACCGGCCTAAAAACTGTGGCCCGGTTTACGACGGCCAAAAAACAGTGCGCAGGGACGCACGGGCCCTTAAAAAAAAAGTGGCACGACCAAAGGCCAAAAAAAAACCGTGCGGGGTGACCCACGGGCCAAAAAAACATCCAGGGACGCACGGGAAAAAAAAACAGTTTCGCAAAGGGGGGCACGGGGCCCTAAAAACAGTGCCAGGGGACGGTGGGGGATAAAACATGCGCAAAGGGGGCCACGGCCCATAAAAACAGTGGCAAGGAGGGGCAAGGCCCCTAAAAACAGTGGGGCTGCGACGGGGGGAGGGGGCCTAAAAACAGTGCGCAGGGGACGCAGGCATTTTAAAAATGTGCCAATTAAAGCCGGAATAAAAACAGTGCGCAGGGAACGCAAAAAAAGCCAAAAGATAAAAATGCGGGAGGGGACGAGGGGGCCCAAAAACAGTGCCAGTGGGGCGCACGGGGCCCTAAAAACAGGGGCAGGGGCGCACGCCAAAAAACATTTCGCAAAGGGCGCACGGGCCCTAAAAAAAATGGCATGACGCAGGCCTTTAAAAACTTTTGGTAGGGAGACGGCCAAAAAAACAGGGGCGCAGGGGAAGCACGGCCAAAAAAAAACGAGAGCAGGGCGACGGGCCCAAAAAAAAAGTGCGGAGGACCACGGCCCTAAAAAAAAACAAGGCCAGGGAAAAGCACGGGCCATTAAAAAAAGTGCGCAGTGACCCGGGACGGCCCTAAAAACATGGCAGGGGGAAAAGCACGGCCATAAAAACTGGGCAGGGGAAAACCCCGGGGCCATAAAAAAAAGGCCGCAAAACGGCACGGGCCTTTAAAAAAATGGAGGGGCACGGGCCCAAAAAAAAAGTGGGCCGCGACCACGGCCCCAAAAACAGTGCGCAAGGGGCGCACGGCCCAAAAAAAACCGGCGCAGGGAGACGGCCATAAAACAGTTTCGCAGGGGCGCCAAAGGGGCCCTAAAAACTGTGCGCAGGGTACGGCCCCCTAAAAACAGTGCGCAAAAACCGGAAAACCCCAACCCCCGGGCCATAAAACATTGGGGCAAAAGGGCGCACGGCCCCTAAAAAAGTCGCAGGGACGAAAGGCCATAAAAAAGTGGCATTAAAGAAAGGCCAAAAAACGGGCGAGTGGGGCGGGACGGCCATAAAAACCCCGTGGGGCAGGGAAAGCACGGCCATAAAACAAATGCGCAGGGGAACCAAAAGGCCATAAAAAAGTGCGAAGGACCCACGGCCTTAAAAAAAAAAGGGCAGGGAAAGCACGGCCATAAAAAAAAGGGGAAGGGGCGCCCCGGCCATAAAAAAAGGGGCAAAGGGGCGAAAGGGCCCTAAAAAAAAGGGGAAGGGCGCAGGCCCTAAAAACAGGGCAGGGGCGCAAAGCCCCCTAAAAACGCGCAGGGCGCACGAGCCCTAAAAACATAGCGGGGAAAAAACGGGCCCTAAAAAACGTGCGCAGGACGCACGGCCATTAAAAAAAGGCGCAGGGGGCGCAAAGCCCAAAAAAATTGCCAGGGAGACGGCCAAAAAAAAACAGTGCGCAGGGGCGCACCCGGGCCAAAAAAAAATGTTTCGCGTGCGCACCCGGGGAAAAACAGTTCGCAGGGGGACGCCCCGGCCAAAAAAACAAATGGCAAAGGGCGCACGGGCCCAAAAAAGTGCGCAGGGAAAGAGCCAAAAAAAACAGGCGCCGGACGAAAGGCCATAAAAAAGTGCGCAAAAGGGGGGCACGGCCCATAAAAAAAAGGGGGCAGGGGCGCACGGGCCCAAAAAACAGTGCAAGGGGGCCCCGGGCCCCTAAAAAAACCCTGGGCAGGGACGCACGGGCCCTAAAAACCCGTGGCAGGGACGCAAGGGCCCTTTTAAAAAAAAGTGGGCCGGGACGCACCCTAAAAAACTGCGGGAAGGGGGGACGCACGGGCCATAAAACAGTGGGGCGGGCGAAAAGGGCCCTAAAAACAAATGCGAGGGCGCACGGCCATAAAAAAAGGCGCATGGGCCCCACGGCCCATATAAAAAAGTGGGGCCAAGGGACCCGAACGGGGCCATAAAAAAAAAGTGCCAGGGATTACGGCCATAAAACGGGGCCCAGGACGCAAGGCCATAAAAACAGTGCGCAGGTACCACCCCCAAAAAACATGCGCAAGGACGCACGGCCAAAAAACAGTGGGCAGGGACGGCCCCCGGCCCATAAAAACAGGGCGCAGCGACCACGGGGCCCTAAAAACAGTGGGGCAGGGGGCCACGGCCAATTTAAAAATAAAAATGCCAGTGACGGGACGGCCAAAAAAACATGCCATTGGGCGCACGGGGCCAAAAAAAAACAGGGGCAGGGACGCCCCGGGCCCTAAAAAAAAGTGCGCAGGGAAAGCACGGGGCCAAAAAAAAAAGGGGGGGAGAGGGGCCCACGGCCTTAAAAAAAAATGGGGGGGACCCCACCGGGGGCCCTAAAAACAAAAAGGGGGGTGACCAAAGGGCCATAAAAAAAGTGCGGAGGGACCCCACGGTTAAAAGGGTCCATAAAAAACTTAGGGCCAAGGGAAAGCCAAATTTTGGGGTAAAAACAGGGGTGGGGGGGGACGCACGGGGATAAAAACAGTTTCCGGGGAGCCGGGGCCCTAAAAACAGTGGCAGGGGGGCACGGCCCTTTAAAAATGCGCCCGGGGCCCCCCGGCCAAAAAAAAGTGACGGGACCAAACGGCCCTAAAAACAGTGGGCCCCGGGACGGGAAAGGCCGGGAAAAAAAGTGCGCAGGGGGCGCACGGCCATAAAAAACGGCGCAGACGCACCCGGCCCTAAAAACAGTGCGCAGGACGGGACGGCCATAAAACGTGGGCCCCTTGACCACGGCCTTTTAAAAACTTTCCGGGAGGGAAAGCAGGGCCATAAAAAAAAGTGAGGGTACCACGGCCAAAAAAACAGTGCCCCAGGGCGCACGGGCCATTTAAAAAAATTTTGCCAGTGAGTACGCCAAAAAAAAACATTTCCCCAGGGACCAGGCCATAAAAACTGTGCCGAGGACCAAGGCCATAAAACATGCCAAAAGGGCGCCCCGGCCATAAAAACATTTTGAAAGGGGCCACGGCCAAAAAAAAAAAGGGCGCAGGGGGACGCACGGCCAAAAAAAACATGCGCAGGGGGCGCACGGGGGCCCTAAAATAGTGCGCAGGGAAAACACGGCCCCTAAAAAAAGTGGGACAGTGGGCGCCCCGGCCATAAAAAATGTGGGCAGGGACGCACGGGGCCCTAAAAAAGTGCGCAGGGACCACGGGCCATAAAAAAAGGTTGGGGCCCGGACGGGACCCGGGCCCAAAAAAAAAGGCGCAGGGACCACGGGGGCCAAAAAAAAACAGGGCAGGGGCCAAAGGCCTAAAAACTGCGGAGGGACGGGACCCGGGCCCTAAAAACAGTGGGCAGGACCACGGGATTTGGGGAAAAAAAGGGGGCGCCCGGGACCACGGCCCAAAAAAAGTGCGCAAAAGGGCGACGGGAAAAAAAACAAATGCGCAAAGGGCGCCCCGGCCATAAAAACATGCGCAGGGACGCACCCGGGCCCTAAAAAAAAATGCGCAAAGGGGCGCACGGGCCAAAAAAAAAAATTTTGGAAAGGGGCGGGACGGCCAAAAAACTGTGGGGCCCCGGGGACGGCCATAAAAATGGGGAGGAAAAAAAAACAGGGGCAGGGACGCACGGGGCCCTAAAAAAAGTGGGGCAGGGACGCACGGCCATAAAAAAAAAGGGGAGGGGGGGCGCCCCTGAAAACTGGCCCAAAAAAAACAAGGGGCCATGGGCGCACGGCCCAAAAAAAAGTGCCAGGGACCACGCCATAAAAAGTGAGGGATTTAAGCAAAGGCCAAAAAAAAAAGGGGCAAGGGGGCGGGACTGGCCCCTAAAAAAAAGTGGCGGTGGAAAACCCCCGGCCATAAAAACCCGGGGGTTTCGCAGGGACGCAAAGGCCCCTAAAAAAAGTGGGATGGGCGCACGGCCCCCTTAAAAAAATTGCGCAGGGACGAGGGCCATAAAAAACATTTGGGAGGGGAAAACAAGGGGCCCTAAAAACATTTCGGGAAACGCCGGGAAAAACAGTTTCCAAAGGGGCGCACGGGGAAAAAAACAGTGGCAGGGAAAGCCCCCCATAAAAAAAAAAGTGCGCAGGGGGCGGAGGGGCCCTAAAAACCGTGCGCGGGGCGCACGGCCATAAAAAAAAAAGTGCGCAAGGGCGCACGGCCATAAAAAAAAGTGGGGCCCGGGGGGCGCACGGCCATAAAAAACATTGCGCAGGGGACGCAGGCCAAAAAAACCCGTTTCCATTTAGTAAAGGCCCTAAAAACAGTGCGCAGGACGCACGGCCCAAAAAACAGTGCGCGGGACGCACGGCCATAAAAAACGTGCGCATTGGGCGAGGGGCCCTAAAAACAGTCGCAGGGACGGGGACGGGCCTTAAAAAAAAGTGCGCAGGGACGTACGGCCATAAAAACAGTGCGCAAGGGGGGCCCCGGGCCCTAAAAAATGCGGGGGATTTACGCCCCTTTTCCAATTTAAAAAAAAAATTTCCAGTGAAGACGGCCATAAAAACAAGGGGGGCAAGGGGGCGCACCCGGGCCCTTAAAAACAGTGTCAGGGGCGCACGGCCTAAAAACAGTGCGGGAAGGGGCCACGGCCCCAAAAAAAAAGGGGCGCAGGGGACGCCCCGGCCATAAAAAAATGCGCAAGGGCCCACCGGGCCCTAAAAAAAAGGGGGGCAGGGAAAGCACGGCCAAAAAAAAACAGGCGCAGGGGGCGCACAAAAACCAAAAAAACATGGGACTGACGCCCCGGCCCCTTTAAAAAATGCGTAGGGAAGCACGGGGCCCTAAAAAAAAGTGGGGGCAGGGGGGAAAGGCCATAAAAAAAAGTTTCGCAGGGGCGCACGGGCCCTTAAAAAATGTTTCGAGTGAGACGGCCATAAAAACGAAGCGCCCCGGGGCGGGACGGCCATAAAAACAAGGGGCAGGGGCCCACGGCCATAAAAACAGTTTCGCAAAGGGGCGAAAGGCCATAAAAACAAAGGGGGGAGGGGGGCGCACGGCCATAAAAACCGGGGCCCCCTGCGCACGGCCCCTAAAAAACAGTGGGAGGGACGCACGGCCATAAAAAAGTGGGGCGGGGAAAGCAAGGCCCATAAAAACATTTCGCAGGACGCACGGCCAAAAAACTTGCGCAATGAGGAAGGCCATAAAAAAAAAAGTTTGGGCAAGGGGAAGGGACCCGGGCCCTAAAAACGTGCGCAGGGAGACGGCCATTAAAAACAGTGCGCAAAGGGGCGCACGGCCATAAAAACCGTGCGCGGAAAGCACGGGGCCCTAAAAATATGCGCAAAGGGGCGAACGGGGCCATGAAAAAAAGTGGCAGGGACGAACCCATAAAAAAAGTGCGGGGTCCACGGCCATAAAAACAGGGGGGGGCTGGACGCACGGCCATAAAAAAAGTGCGCAGGGAAAAGGGAAAAGGGCCCTAAAAAAAAGTGCGCAAGGGACGCCGGCCATAAAATTGGGGCAAAGGGCGCACGGGCCCTTTTAAAAAAGTCGGGGGGACCACGGGGGCCCTAAAAAAAAGTGGGCAGGGAAAGCCCCGGCCCATAAAAAACATTTTGGGAGGGGCCACGGGGCCTTTAAAAACGGGGGAGGAAAGCCCGGGCCATAAAAAAAGGGCGCGCAAAACGGCCCCTAAAAAAAGTGGCAGGACGGGGACGGCCATTAAAAAAAAGTTTTCGCCGGGACGACGGGGCCATAAAACAGTGCGCAAAGGGCGCCCCGGCCATAAAAAGTTGAAAAACGGGACGGGCCAAAAAAAACAGTGGGCAGGGGACCCACGGGCCCTAAAAAAAGGGGGCGGGAGGACGCAAGCCAAAAAAAACAGTGTCGCAGGGAAAAGCACGGCCCCTAAAAAAAGTGGGCAGGGACGCACGGCCCCAAAAAAAAAGTGGGCCCGGGAAAGCAAAGGCCATAAAACATGCGCAAAGGGCGCAGGCCAAAAAACAGTGTTTGGGAGGAAAGCCACGGCCCCTAAAAAAACCCAGGGGGCGGGTGGAGAAGGGCCAAAAAAAAAACAGTGCGCAGGGGCGCCGGGCCAAAAAAAAAAGTTTCGCCGGGAAAGCACGCCAAAAAAACCAAATGCGAGGGACGCAAAGGGCCATAAAAAAGTGGGGGCAGGGGGACGCACGGGCCAAAAAAACATGCGGCCAGGGGGCCCCACCCGGGCCCAAAAAAAGTGGGCCCGGGACGCCGGGATAAACAACCCGGGGCGCGGGGGCCAAGGGCCCTTAAAAAAAAAGGGGGGAATTTACGCACGGGGCCTTTAAAAAACCGCGAAGGGGCGCACGGGGGCCCTAAAAACAGTTGGGCAGGGACCTCGGCCGGAAAAAAAGTGCGCAGGGGGCGCACCGGGCCAAAAAAAATTGCCGGAGGAAAGCCAACGGCCCTTTAAAAAAAGGCCATTGGAAACCCCGGCCATTTAAAAAGGGGCGCAGGGACGCCCCCCCGGGCCCCTAAAAAAAGGGCAGGGACCAAACGGCCAAAAAAAACAGTGGGAGGGGGCCCACGGCCATAAAAACAGGGGCGCCCGGGGCCACGGCCAAAAAAGGGGGCGCATGACCCACGGCCAAAAAAAACAGGCGCGGACGCAAAGGGCCCTAAAAAAGTGCGCAGGGAAAGCACCCGGGCCCTAAAAAAAGTGCCAGGGACGCACGGGGGGGTAAAAAAAGTGCGCAGGGACCCACGCCATAAAAACGTGCGAGTGAAGCCCGGGCCCTAAAAACAGTTGGCAGGGACGCAAAGGCCATAAAAAAAAGTGGGGCAGGGACGCACGGCCAAAAAAAGTGGGCATGAAACGAAAGCCAAGAAACCTTTCGAAAACCAAAGGCCAAAAAAATTTGGCGGTTTACCACGGCCAAAAAAACAGTGCCAAGGGGGCCACGGCCATAAAAACTTGCGCAGGGGAAAACGGCCCATAAAAAATTGGCAGGGGGGCCACGGCCCCTAAAAAAAAAAGTTTGGGGGGGGACGCACGGCCATTAAAAAAAGTTTGGGAACGGGCGCCCACGGCCCTTAAAAAAAAATTTTTGGGGAGGGACCACCCCCCCATAAAAACAGTGGCCGCGACCACGGCCATAAAAAAATGGGGCAGGGGGCGCACGGGGCCCTTAAAAAATGTTTTCGCAGGACGACGGGCCCTAAAACAGTGCCAAAGGGCGCACGCCATAAAAACCCGTGTGAAGGGGCCACGGGGCCCTAAAAACAGGTTTCCAGGGGGCCCAAAGGCCAAAAGAAGTTTCCCAAAGGGCGCACGGCCCTAAAAAAAAGGCGAGCAAGGGGCGCACGGCCAAAAAACAGGCGGGAGGGAAACCCCGGGGCCCTTTAAAAAAATTTCCCGGGACGCACGGGGCCCTAAAAACAGTGCGCAGGGACCACGGCCATTAAAAAACTGCGCAGGGGGGCACGGCCCAAAAAAAAAAGTGGAAAGGGACCCCAAAGGCCCATAAAAAAATGCGCAAGGGAAAGCAAAGGGCCATAAAAAAAAGGTTTTCAGGGACCACGGCCAAAAAAAATGCGCTGGACGCACGGGCCCTAAAAAAAAGGGGGCCAGGGACGGGACGGGCCAAAAAAAAGTGGGCAGAACGCAAAGCCATAAAAAACATTTCGAAAGGGACGCCCCGGCCATAAAATAGGCGCAGTGACGCACGGCCATTTTAAAAAAGTGCGCAGGGGAAAGCACGGGGCCATAAAAACAGTGGGCAGGGCGCACGGCCATAAAAACAGTGGGGGCAAACCACGGCCATAAAAACATGGGCAACGAAAGGCCCCCCCTTTAAAAAATGCGGAGGGAAAGCACGGGGCCATAAAAACGTGCGCAGGGACGAGGGGCCCTAAAACAGTGCCAGGGAAAGCACGGCCATAAAAACCTGTGGGGAGGGGGAAAGCACCGGGCCCTAAAAAACAGGCGGAGGGACGCACGGGGCCCTAAAAACAGGCGCAGGGGCGCAGGCCCAAAAAAAAAGGGCCCGGGAAACGGGGCCAAAAAAAACATGCGGAAGGGACCCCCGGCCAAAAAAAAACAGGCGCAAGGGGCGCCCCGGGCCATAAAAACGTGCCCCAGGACGAAGGGGCCCTAAAAACATGCGGGAGGGAAAAACGGGCCATAAAAACAGTTTCGCAGGAGACGGGGCCCTAAAAACCCGTGGCGCAGGGGACGCAGGCCCTAAAAAAAAATTTTGCGCAGGACGAGGGCCCCCAAAAAAAAGTGCCGGAAAGGGGAAAGGGCCCTAAAAAAAGCGGGAGGGAGAAAGTCCCCTAAAATATGGCAGTGGGGAAAGGCCATAAAACCAGTGCGCAGTTACCAAAGGCCATTAAAAAAAGTGGGCAGTGGAAACCCCCGGCCATAAAAAAGGGGCCCGGGGCGCACGGCCAAAAAAAAA
>JAMYXO010008787.1:0-10458 GCA_033310375.1 Conus canariensis
TTGTCTAACAACAAAAGGGAAAGGGGCAAGATCCACATTTTTTTTGGCACCGAGCCACGAGAGAAGAGAAGAGAAAGAGAGAGAAGAGAGAGAGAGGGGAGGAAGAGACAGAGAGACAAGAACAGAGAGAAGAGAGAGAGAGAGAGAGAAGGGTGAAGGAAGCACGGAGAGAGGGTGGAAAGACAAAAAAAACATAAGGGGGGACAGTAACCCCGACCCCAACAAAACAGAACAAAGCCCCCATAACAACCAACACCACGAAAAACCACACACACACACACAACACAAACACACACACACCACACACAAAACAGAACACAACCAAACTTAAAAAACACACGCACGCCCGCAACACAAAAGCACACACACACCAAAAAACACCCCACACACACAACCAAAACACCCACACTAAACACACACACACACAAACACGCCGCGCGCGCGCGCGCGCGCAACAAAACACACACACAGAGCAGGTGCTCCCAAAAACCCTTGCACCCCCTCACAGGAAACACCCGTAGTGCACCCCCCGAAGACTTTCCCCCACACACCGGCAAAGAGGACCCTCCGGGCTGAACGGGTTGGAGGGGGGAAAAATAAAAAAAAAAAAAAGAAGAAATAATTTAAAACAAACAAAGAAAAAAAAAAAAAAAAAGGAAGAGGTACAAAAATGCACAATTGTAAAAATATGTCACATTTTATAACGAAGTTGCACAGAATGCGACTAATCCGTGCAAAATGGAGGAAAAAAAAAACCTTTACAACAACCCCCTCTTCTATCTCCCTCTCTCTCTGCTGTCTCTGTCCTCTCCTCCTCTGTTGGGTCTCTCCTGTTCTGTCTTTCTGTCTCCTCTTTTGGTCCTTTTTCTGTCTCTCCCCTCTCTCCCTCTGGTGGTGGGTGTAGTGAGGGGGTTTGTGTGTGTGTGGGGGTGTGTGTGTGTGTGTGTGTGTGTGTGTGTGTGTGGTGTGGATGTGAGTGTTTGGGGTGGGTAAAAGTGTTGTGTGTGTGTGTTTGTGGTGGTGGTTGTGTGTGTGTGTGTGTGTGGTGTGTTGATGGGGTTTTATAAGGTGGGGTTTTTTGGTTGTTTGGGGTGTGCGTGCGTGCGTGTGCGTGTGTGTGTGTTGTTGTGTGTGTGTGTGGGTGGTGTTTTGTGTGTGTGTGTGTGTGAACGCGTGCCCCCCCGCGCTCCGCATCCCTCAATTTTTTCTTCTCTCCTCCGTCTGTTCCCGTCGTCTGTCTGTCCCCTCCTTTCCCCACTTCTCCCTTCCACCCTCTCTCCTCTTCCTTCCTTCTTCTTCTGCTTCCTTCTCTCTTTCTCTCTTTTTCTCCCCACCCCTCCCCCCCCCCACCCTCCTCTGCCTGCCCTGTCTTCACTCTCTGTATGCTCTTCCTCCCCACGGGACTTGTCACAAAGAGCGCAAACCAGAATTGAAAAAAACATCAGGGACACTGTACTTCAAAAAAAAACCCCCCCCACCCTACCTTTCCGCCCCCCCCCCCCCCCCCCTCCCTCTCCACTCAAAGCCGGGGAGCATTTCATGAAAATCGTACCCCTAACGGGGACTTTCTGGCCCAAACGCATTCCCTCCCCCCCCCCCCCCCCCCCCTCGTCCCCCCCCTCCCCCCCCCCCCCCCCCCCCCCCCTTTTTTTTCCCTTCCCCCCCCCCCCCCCCCAAACCTTTACCCCCCCCCCCCCCCCCCCCCCCCCCCCCCCTCCCCCCCCCCGTTGTAATACGGTGAGTAAGAAAAAAAATTGGGATGGGTTTAGCTATGGCACTCTTGGCATGCCCTTGCCAACGGGGGCCGGTGTGTGTGTGTGGGGGTGTGCGGGGGTGTGTGTGTGTGTGTGTGTGGTGTGTGTTGTGTGGTGGTTTGGGGTGTGTTTGTGTGTGTGTGTTGGTGCGGTGCGTGCGTGCGTGCGTCGTGCTGCGTGCGTGCGGCTTCGTTTCGTTCGTTCCTTTGTTTTTACGTTTTTTCACCATAATGATATTAACCAAAAAATGTGCGGAGTGAGTGCATTCTGTCGGAGTTGTGAGAGTGGGGAAATGTGTGAGGTAATGAAAACTGTTAAATTGCTTAAAAAAATTTAAAGAGGAAAAGGTAAAGATACTATAACAAACAAAAGCAAAATCAGAAAAGTGGGTGGGGGGGTGTCCCACACCACTAACTTACATTGGAATAAGAAAAAAAAAAAATCTACAGGAATGACCTGAAAGGGGGGTGAATTAGGGATTTAGCAATTGAGAAAAAAACCTTTTTTTGTCATAAAAATAAATCTTTTTATGTTTTTCTTCCGAAATATTCCTTTTCTGTGACTGAATCAGGGAGAAAACCCGGGAGACTTTTACAATGAAATAAAATGTGATTAACTGTGATTTGGCACCCCCACAGGCAATATACATTTTTCGTGCGTGTTTGTGGTTTTGGGGTGTGTTGTGTGTGGGTTGTGTGGTGTGTGTTGTGTGTTTGTGTGTGTGGGTGCGTGTGCGCCGCCGCCGTGCGTGCTCGTTTTGTTCGTGCGTGCGTTTTATGCTGCGTGCGTGGGTTTTGCGCACGCCCCGCGAGTGCGAGTGTCAGTGTGTTGTGGTTGGGGTGTGTGTGTGTTTTGGGGGTTGTGTGTGTGTGTGGTGTGGTGTGCGAGAGAGAGAAACAGAAAGAGAGAGGAGCGTGCGGCGTGCGTGTGTGGTTGTGTGCGCCCCGCGCGCGCGCGCTAGCGTGCGCGTGCAGTGTGGGTGTGTGTGGCGTGCGAGAGAGAGAGAGAGAGAGAGAGAGAGAGAGGAAGGGGAGAGATTGATGATGATTTTTTATGATGATTTTTACACTTTAATTTTTTTCTCCCACTTTCCTCAACGCTTTATAAAATGTGTGTGTGGTTGTGTGGTGTGGGTGTGTGTGTGTGTGTGTGTGTGTGTGTGTGTGTGTGGTGTCTGTGGTGGGGTTCTGTGTGTATCATGCGTGCGGGTGCTGAAGCGTGCGTGGTTTTTTTGGTGTGTCGGCTTGGTGTGTGTGTGTGGTGTGTTGTGTGGGGTTGGTGTGTGGTGTGTGTGGCGTGTGTTTTTGTTGTGTGTTGGGGCCGAGTCTATCTAGGTGTTTTATTTGTTGGGCCCAGCCCATACAAATGGAGTTCACAGTACAATTTTTTACGAAACAATAGCATGTTTTCAAGACATTTTTTCTATCATTTGTTTTGTAACATATTTACAGAGCCTGAAAAAATTTCATTTTTCATTTCCATTTAGAGCAGAAAGACATTTTTAAACATTGAAGGATACGTAATATTACGAGATATTAATTTTTCCAGCCCCTTTTAGTATATTTTTGGGCAAACCAAAGAAAGTGCAGATCGTTTCAAAAGTTATGTACAGAATGGACAAAAAACGTTAATTTCCATATTAACATTGCGAAAGTTACAGAAGCGAACGCAACGGTAACATACCAATTCTAAACCTTTTAACATCTTACGCATTTAATAAAAATTTAAAACCCACGGAAAAGGGCACAAAGACAGTGACTGACCAACACAGAATAAACGGTAAAATTTTTGTGATTTGAGAGCAGAATGCCATTCTTATCTACAGCAATCAATTAAACGCGTTTTTTTTAAAACGGGCAATAAACGCTTAAAAATCCCCTACAACTGTGGCTTCCCACACAAAAAACCCCAAAACCAAAAAATATAAAGCATTTTTCTAAAATTTACAACCCATGTGGAATAATTTTTTTCCTGTAAGTCAAAGCATTGAATAAGCTTTTTTTTTTGGGATCTATAATCATCCATATAACAACACCAACCAAAATTTACCACATTTTGCAAAAATATTACTTTAGAAAGGAACTGCCTAATTCTCCAAAAACCCAAATCTTGGGGTGTTCCTGAGAAAACCACACATAAAACGCTTCAATCTGAAAAGTGAACTCTCTCAAAAAATAACATGATCACACATAACGCCCCCCATATTTCCGCACCATACAATAGGATTTTGGCATTTTATGCAATAACTTATAAAATATTTCTGGTGAAGTTCTCCAATTTTTTACCACAGTATTCGTATTATTGCTACAAACCCCCCTTTTTGAGCACGATCGGACAAGTTTTTCGCAAAATAGACTGGAAAAAGAAAGCCCTGTCGTGAGGAAAAAGCCCAAGGTATTTATACATATTTTTAAACATTAATGCTTTTATTTCCTTATGCCATTTTTATTTTTTGCTAAAAACCCCCATTCTGAAGACAAAAACACTGATTTTTACCAAAATTTACGATTAAAACCCGTCGATTCGCTGTACTGACAAAATGTTAATTGCGTTGGAGTCCAATAACACTGTCAGACACAAGAAAAAATCATCTTTGCGAACAAAAGATCAGTATTTCAATCAGATCAGGTATAACTGAACACCATGTCTACCGTTTTCGTTAATTTCTTTTGTAAGCTAAAATTTAATTAGCGGGGGAAAAAAAAAACTGGAAAACATACTTCACCCTTTTTCAGACCTCTAGGGCACAAGAAAACATCAGTTAAACACCCCCAACTCCACAGGGGCTTAAACCCGATAGATACATACTTTTCAATGCATTCAAAATTTTCCCTTTTAATTCCTTTTGAAAAGAAAAATTTCCATAGCAAATCCCTGCTTACTGTATCGAAGGCTTTTCGGAAATCTAAAAAAGGCACATAAAGTTTTCTGTCCCTTAGCAACTGTTTTTTTACACACGCCATAAGAGTAAATACATGATCAGTAGTACAATGGTTATCCCCCAAACCGCTTGTTCCTCTCCCCCCCTCATTGGTCTCAATCCACTTTTTAAGCTTTTTTTTCAATACAAAACTGTACAATTTGCTGCATTATTCCAAAAAAAAAAATTCCACGGTAGTTGTCAGGCTGATTCTGTCGCCCCCTGTGCAAAGGTTTTTAAAACAGCCCCTGTCCAATCAGCAGGAAATACACCATTGTCAAAGAGTATTGAACAATTTTTAAAAAAAAAAAAGGGAAAAAGTTGGGGGTGCTGGTTTTTTTTTTTTTTTTTTTTTTTTTTAAAATCGCCTATTAATCCATCAGGCCCCGCGGGTTTTTTTTTTTCTTCAAGCATCAATAGCACATAAAAATTTCATGCGCGATATGCTTGATCTACTCCCGAAAACATTCTGGGCTGGATATTTCCCCATTTTCATAAACTCATAAAAACCGGCTCGGATTCAAAAAAATTTTGGGGCACTTCGTTAAAAACTTTTACGGAAATGTTCAAACCTTTTCCTAGGAGAAATAGAACTAAACACCTTTGTCTTGGCCAAACAGAACAACAGTATCCCAGAATTTTTTTTTACTGGCAATAAAGTCGATGTAATGATGAAGAACATTTCCCGTAGGGTTTTTTCCCCCTTTTTTTTCAGCCTCATAATTTTCCTTGTTTTCCCTTCTCTTTTGACAATATTCCAATCTATCAATCCCCTAAATCAGATCTATTAATTTATGAAATAACCCCCATAATACTTTTCGGCTCTGTTTACATTCCAATCGAACCAAATTTTCTTTTCTCGCCATCAAGGACACTTTTTTTCTTCAAACATTCCCAGCAAAAAAAAGCTTTTCTTTAAACATGAGTCAGATTTCAACATCTTTTTTCCAAAAGGGGTAAAGCATTAGAAACAATACCTTTACTTTTTCAAACCATTCTTTCATAAAAGATATCCTGTTTAGCTCACCCCTTTTGTATTTAACGACAGAACCTTTTTAAAGGTTTCTTCTTATCCTATTTGCATTTTGCCATCGCACAAAAAAGAAAATTCCCACAGCAAACTTGTTTAATGAAATGTTTGATACAAAAATCACAACAATAAGACAACAGGGTTTTTGAAATGACAAAAATAAATTACACTGGATCCATGTTTTTAGATATTAAGTAAATCACCTTTTAAAACTCAAACGGTAACCATTTAGAATAAAAGGCCAAAATTATCACAGACATTTTAGAGGGGACGCCCCCAAACCATTAATGCATTGTCCTTAGATCTCCTTTTTTTAAGGGATCACACTGTCAGATTTAAGCAGGTTCATCTTCATCAAATATTGCAAATTCATCAATAAGGGGCAAGTCCAAACAATTGAAGTACCGTTTTGGCATTTAAATCACCCACACAACAATGGGAGGTCAAACCCCAAATTTCCCTTAATTGTTTCAATAAACAGTCTGAGAGAGAGAGAGAAAGAAAAGAAGAGAGAGAAAGAGAGAGAAGAAAAGAGAGAGAGCTACGCGCCGGCGGCGTGCGAGCGTTTTCAGAAACCTGTTCCGTTTTCAACACTGTTGTGACTTGACTTTTTAATCTCTTTCCTGAAAATTCGTGGAGTGAATAAGAGGGGGGGTTGCAGGCCCCCCAAACCCTATCCTGTCCCGGAACGGGCCGAAATTTAGCTATGAGGGTTTAATTTGTGTTGCATTTATTTTAGATATTTTTGAATACATCAGCTGCGTGCGCGTGACACGCAAAACAAACTCACAGAGCAGCAGTGAGGGGTGTTCAGCAAAACCGTGAAAATTACACACACACACACACACACAACACACCACACAACCACACAAACCCGCAACCCTTGCTTTCCTGAAACAAAGATCTTCCACAAAAACCCTTTTTTAACTGAAAAAAAAGCACGTCCACGTTTGTTACTAAAACCAAACAACGGTTCTGACCTCATTCGTTAACCAGTTAAACAGGGAGTAACCTAACTTGACATACCAACAGTTTAAAGGGGGATAAGTGCAAGGTCAGGGCCGGGAAAAACAGAAAAAAAAAAAGAAGAAGAAAAAACACGTAGAAATGCTCAACCGCTGAAAGCAAATTTTTTTTTTTTTTTTTTTTTTTTTTTTTTTGCTGTCCCAACCCTGCGCCACCTCAAGGGCATTTCACCACGCCCCCTATTCCGACCCCCCGCCACAGCCACACCCGTCATCACCCCCAGCCCCGCCCCGGGAAAATCCACAGAGACATCTTTTTCAAGACAACCCACCAGGAACACTGCACTGCTGCCGAGTCACTTCGTGGTGTTCAGGGCGCCTGTTCTGCCTAACATACGCAGGACACCACCTACTAAGCCCCTACGACGACAAAATTCTTAAAACGGGGGAGCCGGCGTGATGCCCTCCCTCCAGGGCCCACCAGGGTCCGAAACGACAGCCCCATGGACCGCGAACCGGGACCCCGCGGAAAACCAAACCCAAGGTACAGACGGGAGAGACATCAAAACGAGGTCACCATAAACAGGGCATGAAGGGTCACGAATCTGAGATTTTTTTTTTTTTATGCTGATCGATGAGAAAGATGATTAAGAGATGCACGGTTTTTTCCATTTGGGTCTAGACAAAAGACAGGGTAACTCTACGCTTTTTTTTATAAAAAATACCCGGCGTAAACCCCGGGCCCAGAGATACAGGCACCTCTTTGTTCGGGAATTTGAGCAACACTCTCAGAAACGCATCCTTAAGGGGATGAAACTCGACTGTGTGGTCCCAGCTTCCCAACGGGGCCCCGCCGAAACCCAACTGGGTAGGACCGGGTCGGGGCAGAAAAACCCACATGATTTTCGATGGGGTTTTCAAACCCCACGACCTCCCAGCCCGGGGGTCCCCGAAAGCTAACCACTTTGCCCGGGGGCTGGTCTGAAACAAATAATTTTCAACGCTTTTGTTTTCAGGTTTTTTTTTCCTCCCCAAACTACTGACGCAACAGTTGCTTTCACAAACACACACACACACACACACACCCACACACACACAACACCAAAACACAACACACACACACCCTCCCCTGCCTGTATTTTTCGTTTTTCCTCTTGGAAAAAAAAGAAAGGATCTCACTGGCCCTTTTTTTGAGGGGAAATATGCGTTTAAATTTGTCCATCCCAAAATATGCGTGTAATTTGTATCACGGTGTGCAATATTCCATCCAAACTTAAAAAGCGTTTTTTTTTAATATGTATCTCCGGGGGGTGCAATATGTCCATCCAAAATATCGTGTAATATTAAAACTCGGGTGTTTAATAGTCCATCCAAACATGCTTTTAATATGTCCACGGGGGTGTAATATGTCCATCCAAAAAAGGGGTGTAATATTCCCATCGGCGTGTAAAATGCCCATCCAAAATATCGTGTAATACTCTCAGGGGGGTGTAATATGTCCCATCCCCAAAAAAAGCGTCAATAGTCTCCCCCAGGCGTGTAATATTCCCCCCAAAATATGCTTAATATGTCTGATCGGGCGTGTAAATGTCCATTCAAAATATCTGTAATATTCTGATTGGCGTGAATTGTTTCCCTCCAAACATGCGTGTAATATTTCATATCGGGCGTGTAATATTCCATTCAAAATATGCTTTTAATATGCTCATCGGGTGTGTAATATGTCCATCCCCAAAAAATGCGGTAATATGTCTCAACGGGGGTGTAATATGTCCATCCAAACTATCGTGTAAATTTCCATCGGGGGTGTAATAGTCCAACCAAAAATGCGTGTAAAATGTCCACGGGAGTTAATTTCTCAAACGCGTGTGTAATATGTCCAAACCCCAAAATATGCTGTAATATGTCTCAAAAGGGGGGGCAATATGTCCACCCCAAAATATGCGTGTAAATGTCCTCGGGCGTGCAATGTCTCATTGGGGGGTGTTTAGTCCATCGGCGTGTAATTGTCTGATCGGGCTGTAATATTTTTAAACGGGGGTCAATTTTCCATCGGGCGTTATTAGTCTCAATCGGCGTGTAATATGTCCCTCGGGCATGTAATATCCATCCAAAATATGCGTGTAAAAATGCTCCCGGCGTTAATATTTCCATCGGGCGGTAAATTCCCCCCAAAATATGCGTTTTAATTGTTTTCCGGGTGTGCAAATTCTCATCAGGCTTGTAATATGTCTCCTCGGGTTGTAATAGTCCATCGGGGGTGCAGTGTTCTCATCGGGCGTGTATTAAAAGTCCATCGGGCGTAAATATGCTCATCGGGCGTGTAATTGCCATTTTCCAAAACATGCTTTTTAATATTCCATCGGGCGTGTAATAAGTCTCATCGGGCGTGTAATATGCCTCCCCAAAAAACGGTAATGTCTCACGGGTGTGCAATAGCCATCGGGCGTGTAAATATGTCTCATCGGGTGTTAATATGTCTCATCGGGTGTGCAATGTGTTTCATCGGCGTGCAATGTCTCATCGGGGGGTGTAATATTCCCCCATCGGGGGGTAATATTTCCCCCAAACTTGCGTGTAATATTCTCACGGGTGGCAATATGCTCATCGGGCTGTAAATGTCTCACGGGCTGTAATATTCTCACGGGCGTGTAAATGGCTTTGGTAAATATACTGGGGGGCAAAAATGATACTGGAAAAAACCTGAACAAGTCCTTGCTAATAACATAACCTTTGCAGCAACAACTTTATTATATGACAAATTGCCAAAATTCATCTTCCTCTTTTCCCTTTAAAAAACCCAAAGTAAAAGTGATCACCTTTAAATCTGGGAAGGTACAAAGGTGTGGCAGGGAACAGAATGCGACTTTCAGTAAGAGAAAAATGATTATTTTATAACATGCGTTTTGTTCACGCATGTTTGGTTTTTTTTTCCCGAATATGCGGCAAAAATACCCAAAAACACACATGCGCGTGCGCCCCCCGGCCCCCCGCCCCCCCCCCCCCCCCCCCCACACACACACACACACGCGGCCCCTTTTTTATTTCATTTACAAAAACGTGGGGTGAATAATTTATATTTTAAAAAAAATTTTTTTAAAAGCTGAACGCTTTCAAAGCGCTTATATAATCAATTTAAGCATGCAAGAGCATGGCTTCTTTCACCTACTTTAACCCACAAACACACAAACACATACACATAAAAAAAACACACACAACACACAACCACACAAGAGGAGAGAGAGAGAGAGAGAGAGAGAGTAATCTCAAATCATACTTTGAAAATGGAAACAGACACCTTGTCTTCACCCCACCATCCCTTCCTCCAACTCCACACACACACACCACACACAAACACAACAAACACACACAACACACACACACACCAAAACAACACACACACACACACACACATCCAACCCTCTTGTTGGTTTTCTTTAGCCTTTTTTCTGATTGCGGCTCGTTCCAGGGGGCAGGCTGCTTGTTCCGCTGAAGCGTAAAAGACTTTTTTTAAAAAAAAAAAATTGGTATTGTGCAAACATGTTTTTTTTTGTTTGAAGGTACCAACACATGAACTTTTAGGGAATGGCATACTTTATTTTTGCCGTAGGTTGGGGTTTTTTTGGGCCCAAAAAATTTTAAAAAAAAAAATTTTTTTAAAAACGGGGGCACCTATAAAACAAAACCCAAAACCCCGATAAAAAAAAAAATAAAAAATGGTGGAAATTTTTTTTAAAAGGATGGGAAAAGCGGCAACCCAATTCTTTTGGGGAGAAAGGGTTGCAACCT
>JAMYXO010008788.1:0-10458 GCA_033310375.1 Conus canariensis
CTCAAAAAAAAAAACAAAAACTGTTCATAAAAAAAAACATTGTGTCTAAAAACTGTAGAAAAAAGTCAAAAAACAAAAATGTCCACCACCTTGAAACAACACCAAACAGCAACCCTGTCCAAATTCAGGCCCCTGTTCAAAATCAAATCAAAATTTCCAATAAAAATGTTGGAATGCAGACAACAAAACTCTAAAGCACCTCAAAACCACACCTTCAAGACCAAAAAAACAAGACAAAAACATGATAAAAGCATGAAAACATAAAAATATAACAATTGTCAGTTCAAACAGAATCCCCCCCTTTCCCTTCACCCCCCTTTAGCCAGGACCCCCATATGACCCATCCCTGACAAACGAGTCAACATCACACACGGCGGAGGAACGGGGGGGGGGGGGGGGGGGGGGGGGGGGGGGGGGGGGGGGGGGGGAGGGGGGGTAACCAGCATCCCCCCCCCTCTCGTCCACCCAAGGAGGTTATTTTTGGCTTGTGTCTGTCTGTCGGGCTCTTCTCTGACCATATTACAAACAAAAAAAAAAAAACAAAACTGTGATCCCAATTTTGGGAAAAAAAATTGATGAAAAGACAGAATTGTCCCAAGGAACAACAAACCACTAATTTTAACGTCGATCGTGGTGCCAATCTGGACCCAAAATGGGGGACCAGGATCCTTACAAAAGATTACTTAGACAAGGGGGAAAAAACGCTCCTATGTGTCCATAATCTTTTTCCCTGGTAAAAGAAAAAAACCAACAACAACAACCAAAAAAAACCCAATGTACACCCAAGTTTGTTTTTTCATTCTTGTCAAATAGTACAAACATTACGCTAAAAATAAAAACATTAACCAAGGCAAAAAAAATTGTTAAAAGCAAAATTAGAGTATGGATTTTTTTGTATCTCAAAGCAAATATTTTCATGGAACACTAAAACTTTCTTTTGATTAAAAAAAAAAAAAAAAAAAGTAAGGGAATACACGTTTTGGCCCAACTTTTTCCCTCCCATGGGGGTGTTTTTGGTTGGGTTGGTGTGTGTGGTTTGTGTGTTGTGTTGGTGGTGCCTGTTTTTGTGTGCATGTGTGTGTGTGTCTCTCTTGGGCTTTCCTTTTTGGCGAGTTGACTCAAGAACAGTCCAGATTTGTTCCACCTGGGTAATGCCTGCACTGTACCATACACTTTGTATAAATCCGGGAAAATTTTAAAAAAAAAATCAACGCTCAACGATGAAAAATTGGTATCAAATCTGGCCAAACTCATGGACAATGCCCCTCAAATCAAAATAGTGAAAAGAAAAACAAATAACAAAAATAACACAAAAAAAAAAGCCACCGCCTTCCTGTACATTAGGAAAAGCTTTACACTAGCATCATAAGCTCTCGTAAAGTTTTATAACTTTGCGTTACTAGTTTCAAAGCACATACAAAAACGTAAGCCGCGAAACGCAAACATTTTTCAATAGCAAACAACAAAAAAGGAAAGATGTTTGTTGAAAACTGTCATAGCAAAAGACAAATTATGGAAAAAAGGGGGTGTTAATACTGTCCCGGACTTATTCATTCCTTTCCTTCTTCCAAAAATTTGGTTTTTTACTGGGCAACGCAACTCAACAAAAAAAGAAAAAAATGTTGTTTTGCGTACAAAACCCTGTTGGGTAACCATCGATCATAATGGAGATTAAAAAACACACCCAAAAAAAACAAAATCAACAAAATGAACAGCCTTTTTTTAAAAAAATAAAATCAAAATCGAATAGTCTCTTTTAAGATTTGTTAGTTATTTAAAAAGGCAGAATTTTGTTAGTTTTAACAAGGGAATTTCTTCAAACTTGGTCAAGAATTAATTGCAACAATAAAATATGCGTATACATACAAAAAAAGTATGCAACATTGCATAATCCATAAACACATGGACACACAGACATACACACAAACCCTATTCATAAACACAAACCCACACTCACACGCACACACACACACACGCACAACACACCAACACCCCACAACACACACACACACACAGCACACACCCACACACCAAAACACAAAAACGCACCCCAAAACACACCACACTCACATCACACACATACACAATATTAACAAACACACACACACACACCACAACACACACCACACCACACACACACACCACACACACCACACACACACACACACCACACAATAGAATTACTTTTGGGGGGACTTTTTCGGGCACACGTCTGATCCAACAAAAGGGAGGAGAGGGCGCCTGTTGGTGGACACGTCTTGGGTCTCTCCACTCCCGACATACACCTCCACAAAACCCCGGGCGCACCAAACACAAACCAACCTGAAAAATGCATGGGCCCCTGTTCTTTCCTTTATCCATGGAGAAAGGGATGATAACCTCACAACCCTCTACCTCCCCCCCCCCCCCACCTCCCTTTTTCCCCCTTTTTCCCCTCTTTCCCCCCAACAAGACACTGAGGCTTTTATAAGATTTGATACAGTTTGGGGTTAAATTAGTGTTTTCAAAAGAATTTTTTTTTTTAAATATTGTATCCTAAAGGTCACATGGCAATGAACTTGTTAGAAGTTCACTGTGTCAGGGGCACTGCATGATTTAAATTTTCCAAGGCAAAAAATTTCCCCTGTTCGAAAATGGTCCAGCGCAGAGATTCGAATGGGACAACCTCAACTGAGCTGTTGCAAACCCAGTCAAAACATAAGACAAATTTAAAAAAACCAAGATTTGGGAGGCTGGGACAAAAAAAAAAAAAAAAAAAAAAAAAGCGATGGAAGCTGGCCACATCAGACTAAGCAGATCAAATTCTAGGAGAGCGACACAACTTTACCCACCATGGGGGGACAGCCTCACGAGGAAAGGAACAACGGTGGTGGCACAGAGCACAGGACCAACATTTCCCTCCAGGACCTACCCTCATGGCCGGTGCCAGGGGGCGATTGGGGATGGTGGAGGCCAGGAACTCCACAAGTGAGGGCCACCACAAGCCAGCCTTGTCCGCATCCAGACTCCGGGCCACCTCCAGCACACAGTTCTGGCCATGCTGAAGGACAGGGTCCTGAAATCAATCATTCTCAGCACATCAGTGAGTCCAACAAACAAACAAACAAATATTGAAATAAGATAAAATAGCAACAACAAAAAAAATTGAAAAGCTCCGGAAGGGCAGTGCTGAAACCATTAGAAACGGTAATGAAGAACTGGAGTAAATGAGATAGCAGCATTCATAGTAAAATTGCAATAATTAAATCTTTTCAGCAAGTCCACTGGTTTTTGTAATGCGGTCGGTTAGTATTCCCAATGATGTCCTGTAGAGTATAAATACTATGTTAGGAAAGTTTGTCTAGCAAAAGAAAAACAGGAATCAGAAAGCATTACAAAAATATTCATATATTCCTGAAGCCCTGAGGAAAACTTAGCAATTTTTTTACAACAATTTGTCAAACCGCAGACTTACATACTTTTTATGTAAAAAGAAAACACACACACACACCCACACATTACACATCATATATATAGAAAGAGATAGCTAGAAAGATAGAGAGATAGATAGTTTGATATACATTTTATAATAGATAGATAGATATAGATATAGATAGATACACACACACACACACACACACACTCACACACACACACACACAAACACAGACATACCCCGCACAAAAAACACACAACACACACACACACACACCCCACACACACACCACACACACACACGCACGATCAACCACTGACGGGGATCGCCACTGCGTCATCAATCCGACGAAATCCCAGGGGCAAGGGCAATGAGGGTCTGGGTGGGGGTGCACTTGTAAGCCACAAAGTCTCTGATGCCAGGGGGCACCTGCGTGGTGAGCACCAAGTCCACTACGGGCTGGTCCAAAAAGACTGAGGGCCTCCTGCACATGACTGTCCACAGACAGAGCACACACCAGCGCCACCACCTGCAAGAACAGTAACCCACACTGTCGTATCCTGACCTCACAGCACACATGTCCAACAAATCATCCTCTTCTTCTTCTGCAGTGGAATTTCTCAATCACATTCATGATGAAATGTGTCGGGTTTTGACTTGTAATCAGTTTTGTCCCTGTTTATTTGGTAGACTTACTAATGGTCGAAATCGTCATGTTTTGGGCTTGTACATTTGTTTGCCCTGTTGTTTGGTGGATTTACTGATGGTCGAACGTGTTGTGTTTTGTCTCGTTATTAGTTTGTCCCCGGTTATACGGCAAAACTTACTTTTGAGAAGATAAGTGATTGCTCGTTCTTTGTTTTCATTTTCCTGAATGTTGTTTAATCGTGTCTGAAGAAGACCTAAGAGGCCGAAACGCGTCGTGTTTTTTTTTTTAGTTTTTTTTGTCCCTTGTTGTTTGGCAGACTTATTAATAATTCTTTTGAAAAATCACCTTCAAACATTTAGACCTTTAAATGGGGAAGGGGAAGGGGGGGGGGGGGGGGGGGGGGGGGGGGTCCCACACTGAGATGTTAATCTGGTACAAAGACAATTTCCAGAACAAAAGTCATTGAAGGAAGGGAAATTATACTGAGATGTTCATTTGACATCCAGAAACACAACGTCTTTTTTAAGCGACTCCTTGGTGAGATCTGTTGCAAAGTGAGGCGGAAATCTAAACAAATCTTAAATAAATGTTAGCGAACCGCCAAGGGAAACATGGAAAACGAGTCACAAGACAAAACTTGACTCATTTGTCCACGTTTCTCTTGGCGGTTCGCTAACATTTATTTAAGATTTCCTTGGTGAGAGCTTTATCTGAAAGACCAAGTCATAACCGTAGCTTGCAAGATTTCAGCCCCACGTTAGTGTAAAGAAATAAACAATAATAAAATCCAATACTTACATCTCCACATCAATCTCCACAGGTAATAATACTCAACTATGGTGACACTGACCAGCATTGAATGAATGAATGTTTCCACAGGATGTGCTGAACTTCAATGATCTACATTTGGAAAACTGGAAGACATTTTGGAATGGGGGTAAAAAGCCAATTGACTGACTTGATCTACAAAATAAGGCCTTTAAAATCATAAAAAAAAAAAAATTAAAAAAAAAAGAAAAAAAAAAAGCACAGGCAATGAAATACACTTTATCATGCAAACTTATTCACGCTTTGCTGTAAAAGTACAATGACATCAAGTTGAGTGTAATAAATTACACACAGAGCCATAAAAATGCAGCTGTAAGTGTCGCGTCTCCTTTTAAAACAGCACATGTACATGTAGCACAGCCAAAGCTAAAACTTCCTCATAGGCTGTTCAGAAATACTGCAAGACCACACGGAGGTAACTCTGCACAAACAGTAAAAGAGCTGCCCTAGTTTTTTTTCTACCTGTCCTGTGAAACTCAATACAGGCTACAAACAGCATATTCACAATATTTTTGCATGGTGTAATGTCAATGATTTTACTTTTCCATGAGTGTAAGGGAGTGGCTAATGTATAAATCAAGCAAAGCTGCCCTCTCTAAATCATCACTGTGTAAAATAAAGGCCGTTCAATAATTTTCAGACAAACAAACACCAGTGAAGTGGTGGCCTTGCTGATCACATGTCCTTACAGGACACAATCAAACCCGGCCTTGTTCGAGTCCCATCATGGACAGTTTTGCTCCCCCCCCCCCCCCCCCGAATCCCCCTCCACCTCCCACACAGCCTGGTGTTCTGAATACTAATTCAAAGTTTTATCTTTATGCCAGACAGCATGTCAGGTAATTACAAGCCCTCATGCACTCCAAGGACACTACCCCTTTGGGTACATTTTCTTAGAGATTCCATCAGGGCACTTGATTCTTCCTCTGATAGCCAGCCTTAGTCCCTGCCATGCCAAGCGACTGTCTGCCTACTTGCAGTGTTGCGTAATGCCAGACTTTCTGTACATAGTCAGCTTGTGTTTAGGGGTCATGTCACCAAATCATCTGTACCGAGAAACCAAAGCATCATTTCCATTATTTCCTTTTCCCATACTGATTAACACTGCCTGGTCAAAACACAATCATGTTTAAAAAGCACATTTTTTATTGCCCTTTAAAAACTGACCCTCCAACTCTACTGACTTGATGATTAAAACTGCATGGGAAAATGTGGCGGGAAAAAAAATGGTGCGTTTGGAAACTACACTAAAAAAAAAAAAAACAGCACACTCACCCACAGCAAAACAGAAATCTGTGTAACAAAGCACTAATATCACAATGACCAAGCATCTTCTTCCAATCTTTGATGAAAGAGCGCAAAGTTGAGTTAAAGTCATGACCCCTTCTGCTCATTGGCCGACACCTTCAGCAGTCTTCCCTGGGGTCAACAAGTGTTGCTAAGGGCAGCTAAATACGCTGTTCACATTCATCACCAATAGCAGTGTAAATGTCAGTTTTAAATTAAAAAGACATGCCAATGAAATTTTAACAGAGAAAAAGAAATGGAATGTTACAGTTGACAGGGAAACACAATACTAAGGGGAGAAAAGCCCCATGTAAAAAAACAGAAATCGGGTACGGAAAAAGATCGTACATTACTGAATTTCTGCTGGGCGAAAAGCCCCTGTCCCCTAACTCACCTTTTTTTTGGTTAGCTGCCACAGAAAGGCAAGTCGACCGGGGAATATGGGTTTCCCCCTTTCAGCGAAGATTTTTCAGTACACCCCGCAACAAATCCCGTTTTCTTATTCCGGCTGTGGGTTAAAAGGGAAAAATTTTCTTGGGTCTATTGCAAGGCAGTGATTTTCTCAGGGTCCCCGGGAGCGAAGCCTCGGAAAAATGAAAAGTCAGCGAAAAATGGGCTGTCCCCCGAATACAAATCAGATACACATAGACAATAACAAAAACAACAGTTCGTGTTTTTGTTAGAAAGGTAAAACAAGTGCCCTTTCACCACACTTTCTATTGAAAGTCCTTTTGAAGGCTCTCAAACTGTTAAGATTCGGGTACACTTTCTAAAAATTTTTCGGGGAAAAGTACGTTCTGAATGCACCGTAGTGAGGCATGACTGCCCTGAAAAAAAAATTTTTCAATGGGGTGGGGGAGGGATAAACCTTTTCAGCACAGTTTAAATACCACACATCCCCCCCCCCCCCTCCCCCCCCCTCCCCCCCCCCCCCCCCCCCCCCCCAACACATTTTCACAGTCTCTGACACAGACTCTTTTTTTGGTGTCATGAAGCACTGAAAACTTTTTCAGTTTTTCTAGAACTGACCACACCTTTCCACACAAAGGAAGGGAAGAATTCCCCGTCATGGCTACAAATAACACACACACACACACACACACACACACCACACCACACCCCCCCATTATCATTATGTAATTTAAACAATTACACCTTTAAGGGGGTAAAAAAAGGAATCATTGAGAGAAAATTCATTCGCGAGTTTATAACGATTTGAAAAAAAAAAAAAAGAAAAAAAGAGAAAAAAAATTTACTAGAAAAATAGGGCATGCCAAGAAAAAAAAATGTGGAAAAAAAAAAACATAGGAAAACAAAAAATCAGATAAAAAAAAACATTTGTAAAACCTTCCTGGAACAAAAGTAATAAATGGACCCCAAAAGGGACAAAGTGAATATCTGAAAAAAAAAAAAAGTTGATTGAAAACAACAACACAACAACAAACACAACACAACACACACACACCCACACACAACACACACAAACACCACACCACACACACACAACACCAAACACAACACACACACACACACACACAACAACCCCACACACACCCAACACACCACCAACCCACAACACACAAACAGAGTCAAAAAAGAATCACAGAAAAGGGGAAAACTCCAGCAAAAAATTTTCCAAACAGCAGGAAAATAAAAATTTTAAAACAGGAGGTGCAACGGGAGCAATGCTAAAAAGCATTTTGTTTTGTACATAATATTGCACAGCAAAAAAAAAACCCCAGAATCAACAGAATCAGCATCACGTCTTCACTGTCATGAAAAGACACACTATGGCTGAAGTCACTTTGGGGTGGCAGAGGTCAAGTCTTCACTGTCATGAAAAACACACTAGGCTGAAGTCACATTGTGGCAAAGAGGGTCACAGTCTTCACTGTCAAAAAAAGCACACTATGGCTAAAGTCACTTTGTGGCAAGAGGCACGTCTTTCACTGTCATAAAAGACACACTTTTGCTAGAATCAATGTGGAAGAGGCACAGTCTTCACTGTCATGAAAAACACACTATGGCTAAAGTCACATTGTGGCAAGAGGTCACAGTCTTCACTGTCAAAAAGACACACAGGCTAAAAGTCACATTGGGAAAAAAGGGTTACAGTCTTCCTTCTGAAAAACACACTAGGCTAAAGAAGTCAGTTGTGGTAAGGGGTCAAACCTTGTACAAGCCCCGACAACGGGTTTTCCCACGGGGGCTTTTTGGGACAGTCACCGAGTTTGAGCAAAAAAGGGTGTGAAAAAAAAAGAAAATCATACAAATAATATGAAAAAATCCAATTTTAAAAAAAATGATTGAAAGGCTCCGCCCAAAACTAGACAAATGAACACTGTTCGTTTTTTTACATCTTCAGTTTTTTAAAAATAATTTTTCAAGTTTGGGTTTTAAATTTCTGCCTGCAACTGCCTCACTTTGCAAAAAAACAAAATGAAGATCGAACCCCTTCCTGTGGTTCTCCCTGTCATGCTTTAAAACCCCGGTTTAAGGGGAATTTTTCATAAAATATCGCAAACACACAATCAAAAGACGAGGGGAGAGAGAGGGGAGAGGGGTGAAAAAGAGACAGAGAGAAGGGGCAGAGGGGGAGGGAGAGAAAGAAACAAAGACAGGGGTTTGAAAGGTATGGCAGAGAAAAGAGGACAGAGGGAAAAACTCGTGAGGGAAACGGAAAGACTGCCCCTTTTCAACAGCAATAATTCCAACCCAAGAGGAAAGCAAAACAAACCAAAACCAAAATAGAAAAAAAAACCAAAAAAACCCCACAAACACTTAACCAAATCCAGCCTGTTAACTCAAACAAGAGATTGCTACCAGCAGCCCATTTCTTTCGTATCCATACTTTTTGAAAAAAAAATATTAACGCGCCGTGGCCCGTTTTCTTTTTCCCATGTTTTTCCCCAACGATTTTCCCAAAAAATTGAAAAACGTAAATGTCAAAAAATGGCATATATTTTCATTATAAAATTTTTGGGGGGGGGAAGGGGGAAGGGAACACGAACAAAAAATGTAAATGCATAAGGGAGATCTACCACAAAAATTTAAAACTTTTTGATTCATATCTAGGAAAAAACCACTTACTGTAAAAATACCCGTCCCTGGCAGTATTCCCACTTTTTAAAGAGTGACCCCAAAAAAACTCAATTTTATTTCAAAGTTTTTTTTTTTAATCACCCATCCAACAGAAAACGGACCCTATCAGGGTTGTCAGAACATCCCAAAATCATTCAACTGCTCTCTCTCTCTCTCTCTGTTCTGTCTCTGTCTCTCCTCTTTTCTCTTCTTCTTTCTTTTTTTCTTTTTCCTTTTTCAAATTTGTTTTTGGATATGTTTAAAAAATCAACAAAGCTTTGTGTTTTTGATGCAAAAAAATCTAAAATCATCGAACATGAAAAACCTTAAATAAAATAACTAATATCGCTTGGAAGATTAAACAAATTTTCTTTTTGTCAGCACAATCATAAAGCATTACAGAGATGTTTTGAGATTTGAAAGTATCGAAAAGAGGAAAAAATAAACACTTAGGACAGCGTAACCCACCTGATCAGAGTTTTTTTCTGCAGGGGGAAATGTCCCCTAGTTGTCCCCCTTCGCCCGGGGAGGAAGGGGGGGGAGGAGACTGGGTGATGGGGAAGTTCCCTTCAGCCGCCCGCTTCTTCCGCGCCGACCTCACCGAAAGACAGAAATTGGGAAAAAAAAGGGTGAGGGGAAGATGGGGGCCAGAGAGGGTTTGGGGGGGGGGGAAGGGCTTGATTGTACGACGTGTAGCTGTGGGTTTTCCACACCAAAAAAGTATACAAGTAACCCAGAAGTGATGAAGACAGGGAAAAACTTCAAAAAAAGCTAAAGATAAAGTAAATGAATAATAAAAAAAAGTTTAAGGTATTTCTTCTCTGCACTGTAGCAGTAAAAAGGGGTGGGAGGAAATTCATTACAATGCAAACCTTCTGCTGGTTAGGCAATGTTTTTTTTCGACCACCTGACGGCTAATAACAGAATTTGGGTGTAGTAACCAGTGTGAGAACTGCATCGTCCCATCCAGCACTTGCTGGGGGCGAAAGGTCAATTTTTTAAATTGTCGGGGAGAACACTGTCCAAAAAGAAAAAAAAACAAAAAAAAAAAAAAAAAAAAGCATCTCTTTCAATTTTACATCAACTGGAAAAACAAATGATTTACTTCTTAGGGAGCAAAACCCGATTTCCTGAAAACCTGCACAGCAAAACCCGTGAAGGGTTAAAACGGGGATTTCATTTTTCACTTTACATGGTC
>JAMYXO010008789.1:0-10458 GCA_033310375.1 Conus canariensis
CCTTTTACTTTATCATGCATTCCTTTGGACGTTTCCTCATCACTCATTTTGGGGCCCCTTCCTCACACCACTTTGGACCCCATCATGCACCCCCTTTTGGGACGCTTTCTTATGCCCTCACTTTGGACGCTTCCATCATCCCTTTTTGGGGACGCTCCATCATGCACCATTTGGGGGCGTTTCCCATCAGCACTCATTTGGGACGCTTCCAAAAGCCCCATTTTGGATTTTCTTACCTCATTTGGGACCTTCCATCAGCACTCCTTTGGGGACGCTTCCCTCAGCACTCATTTTGGGACCTTATAGCATCATTTGGGGACGCTTCCATCATGCACTCACTTTGGGACGTTTTCTTATGCACTCATTTGGGGACTTTTCCATCATCACTCACTTTGGACCTCCTCTGCATCATTTTGGGACGCTTCCAATCCTCATTTGGACGCTTCATCAGCACTCACTTTGGGACGCTTCCCAGCACTCATTTGGGACCTTCCTCATGCACTCACTTTGGACGCTTCCATCATGCCTTCCTTTGACGTTTCCATCATCCTCCTTTGGGCCTTCATATGCACTCACTTTGGGACCTTTCATGCACTCACTTTTGGGGACGCTTCCCATCATGCCCCCCCTTTTGGACGTTTCCCATCAGCACTCACTTTGGGGGACGCTTCCATCATGCATATTTGGCGTTTCCTCATGCACTCACTTTTGGGCCCTTCCATTTGCACTCACTTTGGGACCTTCAAAAGCCTCATTTTTGGGGACCTTCCATCAGCATCCTTTTGGGACGCTTCCATCACCCACCTTTTGGACGCTTCCATCACGCATTCTTTTTGGGACGCTTCCATCATGCACCATTTGGGGACGTTTCCCATCCCATTTATTTTGGGGACCTTCCATCGTACTCCCCCTTGGGGACGTACCATCAGCACTCTTTGGGACCTTCCATCACGCATCACTTTGGGAGCTTCCCACGCACTCATTTTGGGGATGTTTCCCCTCGCCATCCCCTTTGGGGACGCTTCCAGTTTTTTATCCGGCCCAGTTGCGGGGTACCCGACCTTTGAAATACAGAAGGTAGATTAGGGGGGAAAAATGGGGTCAGCGAAAAGTAGGGGCCCCGACCCCACCACTCCCCCCGAATCGTTCTGAAATCCCTCTGCCGCTGTCGTTGTTCTGTGGTGGGGCCCGCCCTAGCTTCTTTTCCTCACGTGAGAACTCCTCGCTGGACCAAAAAATGTCCCCAACCGAGTCCCAAATTTGCGCTATGGGGGGGGTATGTGTGGTTTTTGTGTCTTTTTTTTTGAGGAGGTGTGTTGTGTGTGTGTGTAGGTTGTGGGTGTGGCGAGTGTGTTGTCCCGATCCTTTTAATGCCACCCACCACTTATAACACCCACTGTTTCGCCCCCTACTGAAGACAGAGAAGAGAGAGACAAAGACAGAAGAAGAAAACCCCTGCTCGCACCGTGTCCGGGTGCGTTGCCGTTCGCTTGGGTGTGACAGCCCAGTCACGTCGCGTTGGTTTCGGTCCCCGCCCTTCGTGTTTTGCTGCTCAGCCCATAGTCGGGGTGCGGGGGCTGTTAAATTTACTAAGTGCTGCTGCACGCGGTACGCTCGCGATGACACCCGTCTGGGGAAAAAAATATTTTTTCCCCTCTCCCCACAAACGCTTGTTTCCACATGCAATGACCTGGGCATATGAAATCGAGAAAAAGTTTTATGTCGAAGAGACTGTGAATAAAGTAAACCCAAGTATTCTTTTTAAATTAGCTTTAATTTTTCTTAGAGGGGGGAAAAATACAACAGGAAGGGGGAAAACAAAGAGGGAAATTTCCGTGTTTTGTTACACTTTCTCTCTCTCTCTTTTCTCTCTTTTTTTTCTCTCTCTCTTCTTCTCTTTCCCCCTCTCTCTTTTCTCTCTCTCATTCATGGAGGGAAAAACAAAAATTTCACCCCCCTCCAATCTGGATTCCCATCTAATCATCCTGCCACACACATTATCAAAGTGTGACTCATAGCTTTCAAATATGAACCAATAAAATACAGGGGGTTTTTTTCTTGCTTCAAAAAGGGGTTTTTACTTTTTGATCATTCCTTCTTCAAAGAAAAATATCTGTCACTTGAAACCCTCCCGCAATCTCATTTTCCAATCATACTTGAACGATAGGAACGTATGTGGTCTTAATGGCAAAAACTTCCCTTCAGACTTTTTCAGACAGGAGTCCCCAGGGCTCTGTATACCCCTATTTTCTGCATCTTCATCAATGATTTACCATTGTCCATCAGATGAAAAGGTCACGACAGATTTATTTGCGATACTCATCACTCCAAACGAATGGTAGTGATCACGACTAGAAACTTCTCTCCAGGAAAGTTCAAAAACGACGTGTCAACGGGTGCATTCAAACTCAATGGAAACCCCCCAGCCAAAAACCAAATCTATGATTATAGCTCCCCGCCAAAACACCGTTGACCCCCTCTTTCCCAAAAATTTCGTTAAATGGCATTTCTATGGGCAGGTAGACACATGGTTTTGGGGTTTAACGATAGATAAAAATTGAAAGG
The DNA here is from genome assembly GCA_033310375.1 of Conus canariensis. Classification (NCBI taxonomy): domain Eukaryota; kingdom Metazoa; phylum Mollusca; class Gastropoda; order Neogastropoda; family Conidae; genus Conus; species Conus canariensis. The sequence continues at coordinate 2,566 of JAMYXO010008789.1, forward strand.
GCAATTCATCTCAATAACGTTTGAAAGGGTACTCAAAACACTTTTCCCTTTTATCTCAATTAAACGCTACGTAAACATATTGCTTAAACTTTTCTTTATGCACACAAATGTCACGTATCAATTACGCTTCAACATGTGGGGCGGAGTAGTACGTCCACCCCAAAAAAAGGGGATTTCCTCAAATAGGGCAGCAAAAATACTCCCTCCAGCTGTACCTAAAAAACGACGAAAAAACTAAAAGCGGAACATACTCCTCTGAAAAGGGAATTGGAATTCAAAAGGGACTTTTTGTTTACAAACTTCGTCATGCCCTGTTATATCAATGCCCTTTTTTCGATGAACACTTTTCTGGCTCGACGAAATTCCTTCTTCCTACCCACGCTTGATCTATTTCAAAAAAAAAGCCTAGCTTACTCTGGGCCCTATGTTGGAACTCACTTCCACCGAATCTACAAAACAGATACTTTAAAACTTTTCAAGGAAAATTTGCATAAACATTTTATGTCTCATAATTAAATTATTCAAATTTAAATGATAGCCCCATTCGCAAAGTCTTCTGGAAACCATATTTGAATAATCGCTAAAACATAAAACCCATCCGTTAAAAAACGCTCATCCCCCCTCCCCCTCTGTCACCTCCTTTTATCCCCCCCAAATTACATTCTCTCTTCCCCCCCCCTCCCCTAACTCCTCTTATGTCTTTTTGTTGTTTGTAATTTCTTTCTGTTTTTAAAAACCCCCCCCTCTAAAATTTGTGTTTTATGCATGTTTGCTTATCTTTGAAAAGATTCCTGTTTTTTGTTGAATTTCAGTATGAAAATTTTGTTCGAAATAATGTTGCAAAAGGACAATTGTAAGCTAGGGTTTTCTAAAATCTCCATCCTTGTTGTATTTAAAAATCAACAATCAAAACCCTCCTCTCTCTCTCTCTCCTCCCCCCTCTCTTTTCCCTCTCTCTCTCTTCTCCTCTCTCTCAAAAAAGTAAAATATGGAAAAAAGAAATTTTACGAAAAAAAACAAAAAACCAAAAACTCTCTTATTTCCCCCCTCTCTTTCCTCTCTCTCTCTCTTTTTTTTTTGTCCCCCCCCCCTCTTTCTCTCTCTCTGTCTCCCTTCTCTCTTTCTGTGTCCTGTCTCTCTCTTGTCTCTGTCTTTGTCTGTCTGTCTGTCTGTCTGTTGTCTGTCTGTCTGTCTTCTTCTCTCTCTCTCTCTCTCTCTTTCTCTTTTTCTTTTTCTCTCTCTCTCTCCTCTCTCCAGTTTATTTTCGAAAGGTACTTTCGGGTTACCTTAGCAGGGAGGATGGGGGGGGTGAGAATTAGAGCGGGGGTTGTTTGGGGGGTCAGGGATATAAAAAATTGTGTTTTTTGTGTGTTTTGTGTTTTGTTGTGGTGTGTGTTGTGTGTTGGTGAGAGAGAGAAGGGGAGAGAGAGAAAAAGAGAGAGAGAGAAAGAAAAGGGGGAGTTGGGTTGAGGTTAGAGGGAAGGGGGGGAAGTGCGTGGAAGGGGGAGGGGGGGAAGCTCAGCTCACTCCAGATGTACCACCAAAGTAAAACTTTGGTACATTGACAGAGTTTTCAATTTAAAAAAACTTTAGACTTGAAAATTTGTTTCAAATTTTTCCAAAATTTTGAATGTTTTTACATATTGTCTTCCCCCTTCCAAAGTTAATGACTGTCATCGAAAAAACGGGCTTATTTAAATTTCGTATCTGATATCTGTTTTCCCTTTTCATGTCTTTTTCTTCACCGACTCCCATGCTAACCTCGCAACACACAAGTAAGTGGGGAAAATGGGATCCCTTCTGAATTCCCCTTTTGCGCTTTTTTTTTTTTTTCCCCCCATTAAATTACAAAATCCTTGATAGAAATAAATTTGGGTCTTATCAAAAAACCGTGCGTGAAATGTTTTTTTCCAAAAATTTTGAGCGGCTTTTTTTCAAAATCAAAAAACTGCTAGTCAACATTTTTTTTAAAAATTTTAATATTTACAAATTCGCAGAATTCGTATGTTTTTCCCAACAATTCTCCAAGAAAAATCCGTTTGATCCTATGAATTAATTTGCGGACTACTTTCTCCCGTTTGCTTACACGTTTGGACTAAAAAAATACCCCCCACCACACCACACCTTATTCTCCGTACTAGACAACCCGCATACTCGGAAATGACAGCTCAAATTTCCTTGCCCTCTACAGTTTTCATGCGTTACTTTAAAACAAGGGCCCCCCCCCCCCCCTCCCCCCAAAAAAAAAAAACAACAAAACAACAACAACAAAAAAAAAAAAAAAAAAACTTGGAAAACAACCCCCGCCTTGATTTAGCCATTTTCAAAAGAAAACCATGATTTTAAAAAATATTTTTTGAATTTTCTTGCCAAAGCAATTTTTCTCTACATTAATCAACAAAATTTTGTTTGTTTTTTTCAGGGGTCTGTGACCCCCACTGAATTGCTAGAGCCTTTGTTTAAAACACTATGTAATTAAAAACGCTCCCCTTTTCCTCAAGGGTGCGTTGCATGAGAATGGCAACCAGGTTTAAATGACGATTCTACATAAGGGAAAGCGACATTCAGTGTCCTTTCCCTCTACAATTCACGTCGAACAGAGCTCACCGGGTCCCCCCCCGCAGTCAAAAACCTTTCATCTTCTACCTCAAATTTTTCTTTGGGACTAGTAGGGTGGTACATCATTTTTTAAATTTAAAATGTGGGGGCGCCGGTTTTCCGGGTACTTTTATATCCCCGAAAAATAAACCTTTTCAATCAATGAGCAATGTTTTATATATCTTTTGGGGCTCTTGGTTTTTGGGTTTTTCTTTTTTTTTTTTTTTTTTTTTTTTTTTTTTTTTTCATTTTAAGGTTCCGTTTTCCCCCTGAGATGAGGAGAAATTTCCTAATAGCCCGACCTAAATAAGGTTCCTTTTAAGTTCCGTTTTGCCTCAACACTTTGCTTTGTCTTTGTAAATCTTGCTATAATGGATGTGTTTCCCTTTTTTCGTTTTGCACGGGGGGCCCTTCAAAAAAAAAAAATCATAAATAATTCTAAAACGTCTGAAAATCGTTTCCTTTTACACATTTTCACAATTTTCCTGCTGTCTCATTTCTCTGCCTTTCAAAATATAAAAAAAGATGCTGTTACGTTTGGAACACCTTCTGGTCAATTTGTTTTATTTGTCTAGCCTTTTTTTATTTGATTAATTTAAATTTTTTTTTGATTCATTTTAGTTCATTTTTTAAAGCCTAAGATCTCTAACTTTACTTTGGATCTGAACATCGTCTTTCAGAGCAAAAAGCGTTTCTTTTTAATTCCCACACGTCTTGTTTCATTTTATTAACACTGTCCTCAAAAAAGTCAGCATTGTCATCAACCAATGATATGGGTGGCCACTAAAAATAATGCGCAAGGCCTTGTTTAAGGAGTCGGATTTTTGATGGTATTGTTATATTTTTCTGAGAATTTTTTTTTGTGTCTGAAAATTTTTTTACCTTTTTTTTTCTTTCTTTTCCCTCAAGGTACATGCCCCGGGGGTTCCAAGCAAAAAAAAAAAAGATTTTTAAAAAAGAAAGGAAAAGGGACTGAAACCTCCTAGCGCAAAAAATAGGGTCACGGGAAGTGCGAAAGGGCCCAATGTAATGCAGGGAGGGGTAGCCTATGTGTTTTTTAGATTGTGAAGATTTCGAGGGGAGAAATCTCTCTTTAAAAAAAAAAAAGAAAAAAAAAAAAAAGGGGAAACGATTGGGTTTGGGGTTTGTTCATTTGATCTGTCATTTAAATTTTGAAATTAATTTTTTGGGTTTTAAAAAAAATTTTTTTTTACTACACTCAAAACGTCTACATGGTTTACAAGTGATTAATTGCAAAATCCCTTTTTGGCTGTGGCCCCTTTAAGGTTTCCCGTCCATTTAAACACTTTGCGTCGCCCCGTCTGGTCCCGGATTCCCGGGCCTCTTGGTCCGAAAACAAGTTTCCCGAAATTACTCCTGTGGATCCCTCTGAACTCATGAGACGCGTCGGGTTAACTGTTTGGAGGTCCTGGGTTCGGTTCCAAAATCACCCCATTGTGTTTTGAAGATTTCTGGGGGGAAAAAAAACCGTGAGGGTTCCCGACCAGCCACAACCCCCGCTGTTTTGGTACCTCCGGTTTTCAAAGCTGGAAAATAAAATTTAGTTCAGCTTCCCTCTGGGGGATTTTGACAGAAGGAAGAAAAGCCCGGGGAGTGTTTTGTATAGTGATCGGAAAAGCAAGGAGTAGGAAATCGCACAAGGAGGGGAGTCTACCCTCAAATCATCTTTTTGGGGAATTTAAAAGACGGGGTATCATTCCCCGTTTTCCGAAGGCTGAGGGGGGGACTAGAAGGGGCCCCTAAGCTCCAGCCGTTCCGTCTACCATTTTTTTAACAATGGAACCCAGACAGTTAGTTCATTTTTCCCCCTTTTCGGCCAGTGTAACCTTAAAAATATAATCCGTTTTTGACCCGTTGTTTATAAACCCGTAGGGTTTTCAAAATCTCCGCCACGAAGTTTTTCTTTTTTTGAAATTAAAGGGTTTCTTCGGGTTTTTTGTGTGTGTGTGTGTGGGTGTGTGGTTTTTTGTTTTGGGTGTGTGTGTGTGGTGTGGGGTGTGTTTTGTCCCAAAAAGTTCTTTTTTTCCAAATGGGTAGGGGGAAACCCCTCCCCACATAGAGAAAAAACAAAAATGTTTCCCCACCCGACAACAAAAAAACAAAAAACAACCCATTTTTTTGTACAACTGGCACCCTCCACACCCAAATTTTTTTATTTCAAAGCCCTTTTGCCCTTTTTGGGTTGGTCACTGGGCAGAAAAAAGATATGACAAAAATTCCTAAGCATAAACACTGGATACATTAAAACAATGGGAAAATCAAAAAAACACAAATATAAAAGACAATGGGATACACACACACACAAAACCACACACACCACACACACACACACACACACACACACACAAAGCACCCAAAAAACGAAGCCCGCCCCTTTTAATTTTTAAAAAGGGGTGGGGAAAGGGAAGCAGGGGAGGAAAGGGGGGTTGTGAAGGGGGGGGGGTGTAAAGGGGGGAAGGGAGAAGAGAGAAGAGGAGAGAGAAAAGAGAGGAGAGAAAGGGGCGGGGAGAGAGAAAGAGGGGGAGAAAGAGTGGGGGGGGGGGGGGGGGGGGGGGGGTCCCCCTGGGGCCTTTTTAGGGGGAAACAAAGGCAAAATGCCCTGATGGCCCCCCACGTGTAACCCGGGGTGAAACGTGGGGGCAGCCGTGGCGAGTAGGGAAGCATGTCCCCCAAAAGGGGGTTGGGGGTCTGTTTACTTTCATAGTAGGGTTTTTGCCTTTTCTAAAATTTTGTCAAAGGGAAACTACACAGATGGCGGGGGGTTTCCCAAAAAGGGTTTTTTCCTTTTAAAAAAAAAATAAAAAAAAATAAACAACTGTGTAACTTTTAAAAAAGGGCCCGAAAGGGAACCTTGTGGGGAAATTGCATATTTTTCATTTTCCCCTTTCCCCTTTAAAAAAAATTGCATTTGGGTTCACTTTCAATATGACTGCCCCAAACACCCCTTTGCCTTTCCCCAAGGGAACGGCCTTTTTTTTTTGCCGATTTTTTTTTTTTTAAGTAACAAAATGTTCATTATTTTAAAAATTGTTCCCTTGCCACCCCTTTGGGTGATTTTTCCATAAGCTTTTTTGCGAAATTTTTTGAGGTCTTTTTCTTTAAATCCCAAACTGCAAACCGCCAACTTCTTTCCCCCCCTTTTCCCGGCTGCTCAAAAACTCCTACCGTTCGCAACGGGACCTTATCTGTTTTATTTTTTCCTTACCCCTTGCATCCAGTACCTATGTACAAAATAAAAACAACACAATGATGTTGTTGGTTCCCAAAACCCATGTTTTTTTTTCCGCTTGTACAGTTGGCAAAACGGGGGGGCCTTTTTGGACACTGTTATCCTTTTTTTTTTTTTTTTTCTTTTTTTAAATCCTTTTCACCTAAAATTTTATAATGCCTATGGGTTGTGGGGAAATATATTTTTTAAAATTTTCTTTTTTTTTTTTATTTTTTTTTTTATTTAATTTTTTTTTTTTCAAACCCAGACTTACTTTCTTTTAGTGTTGATTTACAAATTTTTATAATGAGAAACCCTGATACCACATTGAAACATCGGTTGGGGTTTTAACCAATTTTTAAAAGTGCTTTTTTTTTGGGGGAAAAATTCCTAACGTTTTTCATGATGATGGGTTTTCTTTATTATTTTTTTCCCCTAATGTCTCAAAAGAGTATTTTAAAGATTTAAATTTTTATTTTTCAAGTGTCTTAATAAGGGTTTGGGACGGTCAGTCCGGGTTTTAAAATTTTAAAAAAAAAGAAAAGAAGAAACCTATGAAATTGGTTTTTTGATTCGGAAAATAGTGGTACCACTTCCGGGTTTCCCCTTTTTCTTTCCCACCCCCTTTTTAAATTGCCCGCTGGGGTTTGCCAAAATTGGAACTTAAAACTCTTTCCCGGCCCTTGTGCCTTTTTACGTTTAAAATCGGCACCGTAAGGGCCCTTTTTGTTTTTAATGTTTAAACGGGGGGTTAGTAACCCCCTTTTTTTGTGGACCAAAGTCCCGGCCCCCTACTCATCAATAAAATCAAGGGCCCTTTCTGTTTTCATTTCCCCGGGGGGCTTTAAGCGGGAAAAAGTCCCCCCCCCTCCTTTGGGCCCCACTGTCGGTTTGCCCCTCCGCCCCGTCAGCACCTTTCACTTGCAAACCCGTGATGGTCAAACCCGGTTTTAATGACGCGAAAACTGCCGTTCCCCGGGCGTGCTGGCACCGGGGGTCGGGCCCCAAACCCGGCAGCTTGGGCCCGCCGGGCCCCCAACCAAACCAAAGTTTTCTGACAGCGATTTTTCCCCGATGTCAGGGGAGCACTTGGGGCAGCGTCCATAAACCAAAGTGATTCCCCCAGCCCCGGAATTCCCAAAGGGCCCAAAAAGGTTGGGGGGGAAAAAGGATCTGACAAAACTGGGGAAAACGCTCCTGGGTTTAACCCTGGGGAACGTCCCCCCTTTTGGGAGGTTTTATTTTCCCCGTCCTGGGACGGCCTGAAGGTTTTCTGTTCCTGCTCGTAATCCTGGGGCAAAAGTAGGCCCCGTTCTTTCCCCTTTACGCACCGCAGCTCATTTAGAAACTGGTTTCCCAAGGAAACACCTTTCGGGGGCAGGGGGCGGGGGAAATTTGGCGGGGAGATAAATCGCCCCCCATCCAAACTTAGGGCAGCATGGGCCGCACAAATGTTAAACCCTTTAATACCCGGGGGTGACTCCTTTACATTGTCCTTCCTATGTTTGATCAAAGATCTCCCTTTTCCCCGCCCGCGTTCTCAAACCAACCGCGGGGGCAGAGGCCAGGCAAAAAACGGGATCTCAAAAATCTCAAACGCCAGCCTTTTCTGCCTTTTTTCCCCCGGGGTATTTTGGGGGACCAAGTACGCCTCTCCATCACCACAAGCGGGTTTGTTTTCCCTTTGATGCTCCGTCCCTTTCCTCAAAACCGTTTAGTCCCAAAATTTTTTAGCGATCCTCCCAGTTCCCGGGAAACCAAAACCCCGCACACGGGGAAAAAAGAGGGGCCCCCCCCCCAGGGGTTTTTCTTCCTTTTTGCTAAACGCCCCCTTTTTCCCCCCAAAAAAGACCTGTCCTTGCTTCTCTCGGTTTCCCCCCCTCCCTTCCCCCCAACGATGGAGGGTTTTGAAATACGGAAGGTCTTTTATCGTGCCAAAAGCCAGCCCCGTTTCAGTGCACGAGCCAATTTTCCAGTACTACTGTCAAAATGGGACGGCATCCCGCATTCGGAAAACTTTTTTTGAGATGATGTTGCTTTCTTGAACTTGGGGGTTGGGGAAGAGT
>JAMYXO010008790.1:0-10457 GCA_033310375.1 Conus canariensis
GGGGGTTTTTCTGCGTTTTTAAAACGAACCAAAAAAAAAGGGCCCACTTTTTCCGTTTCACCTTTTTTTGGGGTTTTTTGCCGTTCGTCAAAGACCTTTTTATTTATTTTTTTTTTTTTTTCTCATTGCCTCTTTTATACCCGGGGACTCTTTTTTTGACCCATGTTCCCTCCAAAAAGCGATTTTTCCCACTCTCAGCCCTTTTGGCACTCCCGTGGGGTTTTGGGCCCCCCCCATGGTTTATTTTGGTCCTGCCTTTGGGTTTTTGTTGGCCTCCCCCAAGGTTTTTTTTGGTTTCCTTTCCCCCTGGTTTTTTTTAAAGGTCCTCAAAAGGTTTTTTTTGGTCCTCCCCATGGGTTTTTTGTGGGTCCTTTCCCCCTGGTTATTGTGGTCCTCCCCATGGGTATTTTGGGCCCCCCATTGGGTTTTTGTGGGCCTCCCCCATGGTTTTTTTTGTCCCCCCCATGGTTATTGTGGGTTTTCCCCCCCCCCCCCCTGTGAAATTTTTTTGGTCCTCCCCATGGTTAACCCTTTGGGCCCCCCAAGGTTATTGTGGGGCCTCCCCATGGTTTTTTGTGGTCCTCCCCCATGGGTTTTTGTGGTTTCCCCCCTGGTTAAACTTGGTCCCCCCCCCATTTGGGTTTTTGTGGTTTCCCCCCCCGGTTATTTTGGGGCCCCCCCCTGGTTATTGTGGCCCCCCCGGTTATTGTGGTCCTCCCCCGGTTATTGGGTCCTCCCCCCCTGGTTATTGTGGGCCTCCCCCGTGGGTTATTTTGGTCCCCCCGGGGGGGGGGGGGTTCCCCCTGGTTTTTTGTGGTCCTCCCCCCCTGGTTTTTTGTGGTCCTCCCCCTGGTTATTTGGTCCCCCTCTGGTTATTGTGGTCCTCCCCCATGGTTTTTTGGTCCTCCCCCAAGGTTTTTTGTGGCCCCCCCCATGGGTTTTTGGGGGTCCTCCCCCGTGATTTTTTTTGGTCCCCCCAAAGGTTAACTTGGTCCTCCCCATGGTTATTGTGGTCCTCCCCCTTTTTATTGTGGCCTCCCCCCATGGTTTTTGTGGCCTCCCCCTGGTTAACTTGGTCCCCCCTATGGGGATTTTGATCCTCCCCCATGGTTTTAAGTGGCCTCCCCCCTGGTTTTTTGTGGTCCTCCCCCCGGTTATTGTTTGGGCCCCCCCCCGTGGTTTTTTGTTTGGGCCTCCCCCGTGGTTTTTTGTGGTCCCCCCCATGGTTTTTTGGGTCCCTCCCCAACCCCCCCTGGGTTTTTTTTGGTCCCCCCTCCATTGTTATTTTTTTCCTCCCCCCAAAAAGGGGGTTTTTGTGGCCTCCCCCCGGGGTTTTTGTGGTCCCCCCCCGTGGTTATTGTGGCCTCCCCCAAGGTTATTTTGGTTTCCCCCCCCGTGGTTTTTTGTGGCCCCCCCGGGTTTATTGTTGGGCCCCCCCTGGTTTTTTGTTGCCTCCCCCGTGGTTATTTTTGGTCCTCCCCCAGTTTTGTGGTCCTCCCCCCTGGTTATTGTGGTCCTCCCCCTGGTTATTGTGGCCTCCTCCATGGTTTTTTTGTGGTCCCCCCAAAGGTTTTTTGTGGTCCTCCCCCATGGGTTTTTTGGGCCTCCCCATGGGTTTTTTTGGTTCCCCCCCATTGGGGTTTTTGTGGTCCTCCCCCTGGTTTTTGTGGGTTTTCCCCCATGGTTATTTTGGTCCCCCCCATGGTTAATGTGGTCCTCCCCCATGGTTAATGAGACCTCCTCATGGTTATTTTGGTCCTCCCCCATGGTTATTTTGGTCCTCCCCCCTGGAAATTTGTCCTCCCCCCTGGTTATTTTGGTCCTCCCCATGGGTTAATTTTTGCCTCCCCCCCGTGATTTGGTCCCTTTCCTGGGTTTTTTTGGTCCCCCAATGTTATTCTGGTCCTCCCCCTAGTTTTTTTGGGTTTGCTTCTTGTTCCCCTTTCCCCTTTCCCTTGTCTCCCTTTAAAGTTGGGGTCACTGATCCAATTTTTTTTCACTTGAAATTAAAAAAAAGAAAAAAAAAGAAAAACACACGGTTGGTGTGGGGGGGGGGGGGGGGGGGGGGGGGGGGGGGGGGGGGGGTGGCGTGTGTGGGGGTGGGTGTGAATGTTTCACTGAAAATTGCTTTTTTGGCTTGGCTTTTGTTTTGTCATTGTTTTTTTTTCCTTTTTATGTTTCTTTTTAATGTTTGACAAAATTTTGTATTTTTCAACATTTCAAAGTCTTTGTAATGTTTGGTTATTATCGTGTTGCCGAGATAATGTCGGGTTTTGTTGGGTTTTTTTTACTTTTTGATTTTTGAGGGCTAAAGCGTGAATGCTTTGTTTCTGGAAAATATCAGCCCCCCCGGATGACTCTGCTTTTCCCCCGACCCGTAAACTCACAAAAAGGGGTGATGTGAACCCGGGTGCATGACTGTACATAGAAATTCATAGAAAAAAAACATGAAAAGAACTTGAGGGGAGGTAAACTTTTTACATGTAAAGTCGTAGAAATGATATAATAAACCCGAAGTGGGTAAACATAATAGTAAATACACAGGGAAACAAATGAAATAAACTTGAATGTGGGAGTGTGATTTGGAGCATCTAATGTTTGACCCCCATCAGGCCCTAGAAATAAAAAAATAAATTTTAACTTTCACAGAATGCAGTTGTTTTGGCTGGTCTTTTGTTGGATAAGAGGCATGTGTGTCCCTGTTCTTCGTCACTTTTTGAAGCCACAACAAAGGATGGGCACAAACACCCCGGTCTGCTCACCCCTTTCTTATGAAGACCTACAATGAAGGACACAAAACCCTGTTCTGTCTGACCCCTTTTTACTGAAGCACACTACAATGAAAGGGCACAAAAACCCCGTGTCGTCTCACCCTTCTTACTGAAGCACTCACAAGAAGGACACAAACACCCCGGTCCCCCTATCACCCCTTTTTATGAAGCACTTACAATGAAGGCACAAAAACCCTGGGTTTTGCTCACCCCTTTTCACTGAAGCACTCTACAATGAAGGACACAAAACCCGTGTCCAAACCCCTTTCTTTCTGAAGCACTCTACAATGAAGGACACAAACCTCCTGTGTCTCTATCACCCCCTTCTTACTGAAACACTCTACAATGAAGGCACAAACACCCTGGGTTTCTTTTTTCCCCCTTTTCTTACGAAGCCTCTCAATGAAGGACACAAACCCCCTGTTCGCTTCCCCCTTTCTTCTAAAGCATCTACAATAAAGGGACAAAACCCCCTGTGTCTCTACGCCCCTTTTTTACTGAAGCCTCTAAAATGAAGGGCACAAACACCTGTTCTCATCCCCCTTTCTTACTGAAACCCCTACATAGAAGGGAAAGGAAAAAAAACCCTGTCTCTATTAACCCTTTGTTACTAAAGCCCTACACAAAAAGGCAAAAATACCCTGTGTCCTAAAAACCCTTTTGTTACGAAGCCACTAACAGAAAGGGAAAGGAAAACACACCCTCTGTCTCTATTACCCTTCCGTCGAAGAACATCAAGCCGAAGACAGGACACTGGCTTTTGGCCAAACAAAAAATACTTTAAAAATTTTGCACCCTCCCCAAAGCCCCAAATAATTCTAAAACTGACAATTTCAAGTTAATTTTTTTTTGAACTGTTAACATTTCGCCCAAGTTTTCACTCAACACTGTTGAAGGGCAACGCAAAAAAGGGGGAGGGGGGGGGGAGGAGACGGACAAGAAAAAAACTGATAAAAAAAATTTTCTTTGGTGCCTTTGTTGTCTCGGGATGTTTCATTTCCAGAAATCTCTTCTCCACACACACACACCACACATCAAGTTTGGAATCCCTCATCGTAAAACCCCTGTCCACAGGGAATAACCAATTTTTTTATTGTCAATGAACGTGAATAAAGGGCCATTTTCCCCAAACCATTTGCACTTTCCTTCCCCCCTTTTTAAAACCCCTCACCTCTCCCCCCAATCCTCTCTCCCCCCCCCCTTCCCCAACACACACACCCCCTTCCCCCCCCTTTTGTTTTGGGCTGGATTGTGCTGTCTCCAGGGGGGTGATATTTTTTTAGGGGTTTTTCCAGTTCCTCAATGTTTGGGGAAGAGTATTTCTTTTTGGGTTCGTCTGGAAATACTTATTTCTGATGCCCTTTAAAATAATTTTTTTAGAAAGGAAAATGTTGCTGCGGAAACTGTCACCAGTTTGTTAATTGTCATGGGAAAAAAAAAAGTCGGGAAGGGCAGAAGAACATCTGTTTTTAAGATATTCCTCATCCCGACACAGAAAGAAATCATGTGGAAACAAAAAAAAAAAACAAAAAAAAAAAACCCAGCACCACACACAAATGTCAGACTCAAATAAACAAAAATAAAAGATGAAGTGCAGACAAAACAAGTCTTTTATAGCCACAGCGAATCATCAAAGTGCACATGACAATCATCAAAAAAAAGATTGCAAAACCGGCAGAGATGGACTGGTCTGGCGCGTGACGTGTGCTGGTGTCAACAATGGCTCCCCACCACGCGTGTTAGTGTTGCATTGGGCGACAACGTTCGGCCCCAGCCAGTAGTGCGATATGTTTGGCACTCATGCAAAGTTCATTACCATCAAAGCAGTGCTGCGTCTTCTTCAATGCAATTTTTCGGGGGAAAGGGGGGATGGAGGTGGGGAAGGGGCACCACCACAACAAACCACATGTTCCACAAAAACAAAGACAGACCAATTTACAGCGACTCACGGACCTTTTTTTTCTCCTGGTGAATCCCTTTTGCTGTACTCTTGTTCAGCTCAAGGAATGAATCAACTCAGACCTGTGAAAACATCGGGAGTGTCTGACGTTTTCAGGACAGCCCAATGGGGAAAGGGATGAACTCGCCCTTGGAAACATCAGATTTCCTGACTGTTTTTAGGGGCAGCCCCAATAGGGAAGGGATAAACTCAGACCTGTGCAAACATCAGGATGCCTGATGTTTTCAAGGACACCCAAAATGGAAGGGATACTCAGCCTGTGCAAACATCAGGAGTGCCTGACTGTTTTCAGGGACAGCACAATAAAATGGGTGCTAAACCTGTGGAAACAGAGTCAATTCTTTCACTCCGTTTATAATTTACATGATGTCTTTTTTTTACTCCTTGATATTTACTTATTTAAATAAAAAGAACTTTGGAGTGCAAGTCAACAAAAAGAAAAAAGAAAAAAAAGCAGACGACATAACACCAAAATCCCCCCTCATCGGGGATAACCATGCAGCAGGTTGTTACTGCTTATAACTTTCACAATTTATCATTTTCCATTTAAAGTTCTATGCACGGGGGCCGGGATGCGGCTCACGAACACCGCCAAAGGAGTCGCAGCAAAGCGAGTTGCTTAGATGGTTTGACGGAAGGGCTCCCTGTGGATTGCCGGTGCTGGGGCTTGGCGGGTTGGGCCCTGGCTGGGGCTTGGATGAAAATCAGAAAGCCCGGGCGGAAATGCAATCCCACGAAGAGGGACGGGAAAAAATCATCATGTGAGAAAGGTTCCCCCGCTTTCGCTGTTTACTTTTCTTTATTCCCTCCCCCTTTTTTTAAATTTCCTTTTAAAAGAATTAGGGGGAAAAAAAATTTAAAAAGAACAAAAAAAGGGATCTTCGGTTTCTTGCTCACCAAACAGAAGTGTAAAAAGTTAATTTTAAAGCCGATTTATTCATCTTGGAACCTTCAAGTTTGTATTTTCCCTTTGACAATTGCAGTCAATTTTCACAAACTCTTCATTTCCCAAAAAACATGAAAAAGGAGGAGAAGAAAAGAAAAAGGAAAAAGAGGGGAGGAGGAGGAGGAGGGGAAAGGAAAAAGGGGAGAAGAACAACTAAAGAAAACCAGGATGGGTAAAACACGCTAAATGCCATAATCCCCACGACAAAACAATTCAGGATTTTTTTTAAACCCTTTCCCACCAACAAGGGCCCCCTTCACCAGCCCCAGTCCCCAGGGTAGAATGATCACCCGGGCAGACCGTGACCCGTCTGTTGTTCGCTGGTGTGAAACCAGCCTCTGAACAAGGGCCCCTACAGAACAGTTATGGAAAAGTAATAATCCACTGTTCAAAATTTTCTGGGTCCCAACGCCTCTTGAAACGAAAATTTGACTGAAATTGTCCCGGGCACTCTGCCTACAGACGGGCTTTCCAATGACTGACAACACTTTGTACGAAATATTCGTTTCATGTTAAAGAAGTACAGTTCCAACCAGAATAAATCTCCCACTGCGACAGCACGCTGCCCACAAGACATTTATCTAGCCTGTTGTTTCAATTTTCTAAAAACTTAGAGCAGGGAAAAGCTTTCTGGGATCGAAATGTACCAAAGCTTTAAAGGGTTTTGTGAAGAAACCACCTTGTTTGTAAGACATCTTCCATCACTGCCTTCATTTACTTTTTATGTTACACTTTGGTGTATGAATAAATCCCGGGGGGCCCCAAAAAAAGCAAGGAACGTGAGTTAACGCTAAATCAAAAAATTGGAAAACCCAAAATGATTTACGTCTGCAGAAGTAAGACTTTTTTACATCATCACCCTCCGAAACCTGGGGTTTCTGGGAAAAGATTTCAGCGTACCCTAGAACTCCCAATTTCCTCCTCACTCAAAGTTAAACCAAATGATTGACTAGTGGATGGCATCTATATTAAAATTTCACTTTACATTTACCTTCATGTGTTTTACAACACTAGACTGATGAAAGAAAATAATTTTTCACCATAACATCTGTCTACTTCACGTGAACATCTTTACTTCACTTGAAACGTCTTTTTCACTGTGTAAAACGCTACTTCATATTTAACATCTGTCTACTTCACGTGAAAACGCTTTTTCACTGTGTAATCTTTATTCACTAGAACATCTGTCTACTTCACTATGAACATCTGTCACTTCACTGTGAAATCGTCTACTTCACTATGAACATCGTCTATTTCACTGTGTAATCTTCTACTTCATTGTGAACCTTCTACCTGAGGCATTGTGGTATTGTCAGTACAGCATTGATTCCCCACAAACACTTCTTCCCCCCCCCCCCCCCCCCCCCCCCCCCCCCCCCAAAAAAAAAAGAGGAACAACAACAAAAAAATCAAAACTCTTACTGTTTCTCCACTCTCCATCTCTCCACATTTAAAGCCATGCTTCAGAAGGTTCCGTTTAACCCTTCAGCATCAAACATTTTCTGGGAACAGGTTCTGCAGTTTTTTTTCACATAAAAAAAAACCAAAAAAAAAAACCCCCCAGAGACCTGGCCCTAGATTTTATTTATGACTTATGGTAGGATAACTCCATGTCATGATCTAAAACTTTTATAATCCTTTTCTTTTTTAAAAAAAAAAACAACAACAAAACTCAAATGCGAATGAAAAGGGTTCAAGGCGGGGGTCGGGGGCGGGGGGCGGGGGGAGGGAGTGGCAGGGAAACCAAGGAAATTGACTGACAAAAGTAAAAAAAAACACTGGTGTCTGGGACGGGGGCGGGGGTGGGGGGGGGGGGAGGGAGTGGCAGGGATAACTAAAGAGGCTCTTGTACTGACAAAGACAAAAGACTGGTGTCTGGGAGGGGGGGGGGGGGAGGATAACTCAAAGGCTCAATTGTACCAACAAAGTGGGGGAACACTGGTGTCTGGGGGGGGCGGGGGGGGGGGGGGGGGGATAACTCAAAGGGCTCAAATGTCCAAAAAAAGTGCGAACAACTGGTGCCTGAAGTCATTACAGGTCAGCGGGGTGCCAGAGCGGTGATCCACACCCCGTCGCGCATGGAATGGCGGCACGCGCGTCTTCTTGCCCGTCTTACACAAAAAGGGGAATGAGGGGGCGTCGTCTGTCCAATACTTTAAAAATTAAAAAAAAAGGGAATCAGGGGCAAATCTGTTCTCTTCACTTGTCTCCCGCTCCAGGAACCCCTTCAGGGCTGCGTCTCATTTGGAACAAAAGATGTTCCCCCCATCATAGTTCTGGAAAGAAAAAAAAAAGAAAAAACTAGAAGATCAGCATGTAACCCCCACTGACATTCAACAAAAACCCGAGACAGTAAACAGGGACACACCTCAAAACACATTACACACTTACCCCCCAGGATATGTCAAAAACAGTAAACAAGAACACATCATCAAAACACTTCCCACCAGTGAATGTCAAAAAACGTAAACCGAACAATCAAAAAACACATTACCCACCCTATATTTTAAAAAAACAGTAAACAACACACACATAAATAAAACATTACCACCCTGAAAAGTCAACAAAAAGTAAACAAAACACACTCATCATAAACACATTACCCCCCAGTGATATGTCAAAAAACATAAACAACACCAATCATCATAAACACATTACCCACCGTGATATGTCAACAAACGTAAACAAAGAACACATCAACATAAACACTTTCCCACCCGTGATACGTCAAAACAGTAAACAACCACACATCAACATAAACACATTCCCCCAGTGAATGTCAACAAACGTAAACAAAACACATCAACTAAAACATTACCCCCCTGATAGTCAACAAAAAGTAAAAAACAAACACACACATAAACACATTACCCCCCAGTGATATGTCAACAAAAAATAAACAACACCACAATCATAAACACATTACCCCCCAGTGATATGTCAACAACAGTAACAAGAACACATCCAAAAACATTACCCCCCCGTGATATGTCAACAAACGAAACAACAAACACATCAAAAAATAAAACACATTCCACCAGTGATATGCAACAAACAGAAAAAACAAAACATAACAAAACACATTACCCCCCATGATATTCAACAAACAGTAAACAAAAACACATCAAAATAAAACATTCCCACCAGTGATATGTAACAAAAAGTAAACAACACACAAATCAACATAAATACATTCACCATTCCCCACCATGAAAAGTCAACAACAACAACGGGAAAAAACACCACATCAACATAAACACATTACACCTTACCCCCCCGTGATATGTCAACAACAACGAAAGTAAACAACACAACAACATAAACACTTACACACATTAAATACGTCAACATATTATCCAACAGCCGTAACAATATAACCAGCAGTGGACAGACACCACCACATCAATAAAACACTTTTAAACCATTAACACCTAAATATATTATCCAACACCGTAAAAAAATAACCGCATGGACAGACAACACACACATCAACAAAAACACAACCACATTAACACACGTCAACAAATTATCCAACAGCCGTAACAAATAACCAGCAGTGTGACAGACACCACACACACATAAAAAAAACCTTTAAACCCCCACATTAACAACGTCAAAAATTTTTATCCAACAGCCTAACAATAAAACCAGCAGTGTGACGACACACACACACATAAACATAAACACATTACCACATTAACACACGTCAAAAATTTCCCAACAGCCGTAAAAATAAACCACAGGTGACAGACACACAACCATCAAAAAAACAATTACACACATTAACACACGTCAACATATATCAGGGAAAAAAAAAACCCGCGAAAACAAACTGTAAAAAAATTTTGATGTAATTTGGGCCAACGATTCCTTTGAACGGGTAATAAAAGGGGAAAAAAAAGCAATAAAAACCCGCAAAAACCCCCAAATTTCATTCCTGGTAAAAAAAAAGGTCACAAACCCTGACCTTACCCTGTGTTAACAGCAAATGTCAGTATCTGGTGGACCCCTCGAGCATTGATACACTTGCACCTGCGGTACATCGAGCGCACTAGAGTGTTTGGGCTGCCTCGGGGGCTTGCCACACACCTGGCCCACCGACAGCAAGCTGAGTGCTGTTGGGGGCTGGGGTTTAGCGGTTTTAAATGCCTTGAAGGGGATCCAGAAAAGCTTATTGGATAAGGTCGGGGGAAGGGTGGGTGAGGGAGCAGATTTATGTTGTTCTGCCCAGGGAAATTCTGCGTAGGGGGCAGTGTGCGGCCCTTTCTTTTTGGAAAAGGTTCTGTGGATGCCGTGAAAGCGGGGAGGATGTGGGGCCCCAGGACTTGTCGATGTAATAACACCTGACCCCGTTACCACGTCCGGGGCCCACATTTTGGAAAATGACGGCCCAATACGGCATTTATGCCATAAAACCCCCCGATCATATGCTTTCACCACCCAGGGTCCCTTTTGGTGATGTTTGGGATCCTGAAGTGTTCCCCCCCTCTTCTCCAGACCCGGGTGCAGCCACGCCTGGGGCGACCAGAACCGGGTTTCTTTTACTAAGAGGTCGGCCCCCGTCCCGATGGCGCCAATGCACGTGGACGTGCCCACTGCATATGGTTTTTGGGGGATGCTGAGTGTGGATAGGTCGCCGGGCTGGACCCTGCATTGGAGACCAACTTGTTCAGTCGGGGACGCACGGTCCTGCTGCGATTGGCCTCCATGGGTTGCGACGGGGTTTCCCGGCTTTTGGCAGCGGTTTGGTAAGGCTCCCTCGATGCGACGCAGAAATGGC
>JAMYXO010000877.1:0-32500 GCA_033310375.1 Conus canariensis
GGCGGATTCCTACTTAGACTTCATCAGATTCCCTCAGTTGTAGCCTCGCACCATTGGCGTTTCACCAGGGAGCCACGTAAACACAAATGTCTGTATCTGCGTTCCTCTCGTACGGACAAATTACTAGCACGAATTTCACAGTAGGATAACATCCTGTCTCACGACGTCTATACCCAGAGCACGATCCCTATTATGGGTGAACAATTACAAAGCTTGCGAATTCTGCTATACAATGATAGAAGAGCTACTTCTAATGGTTCAATAAAAACGTCCCCTATGAACGCTGCTGCCACAAGCACATTACCCGGTGGTAACTTTCTGACACCTCTTGCTTAAAACTCCTAAAGTCAAAAGATCGATGAGGCCACGCTTTTCACAGTCTTGTCGGAACTGAAATTCATATCAAGACGTGCAGTTGCACTGGTACCTCTAAGAGAGGTTGTCCGTCCTCCTGAGCTCGCCTTATCACATTAGTTACCGTTTGTCAATTACCCCCCAGTCAAACCCCCGCCTGACTCGTCTTCAGAGAGCGTTCGCACTCGCGGCGTGGCAGTACTGAAGTCCAGATACTAGGCTTCACCCCCTCTCAGCTCGACTGAATAAGTATAGAAACGTTTAAAGTAGGTGGTATTTCATGCCGACGTCTAGCTCCCACCTTTGCGACACCTCTCTATGTCCTCAGTCAATGCAAAAGGCACTAAGTCTAGCTCAACAGGGGTCTTCTTGCACCCTGTTGCACGCCATGCCCGTTCCTTCTGTGTTTCGCTAGAATATAAGATAGGACAGTGGGAATATCGTTAATCCATTCATGCGCTCACTAATAGATGACGAGGCATTTGGCTACCTTAAAGATCAATTACTTCCCGCCGTTACCCCCCTTGTTTGATTTTCTTCACTTTGACATTCAGAGCACTGGGCAGAAAAAACAGTCTCAACACCGAGTGAGGGCCATCGCTGCTTTTTGTATTTTGACAGGCTTCCACTGTACTACCATGCTGAGGTGGACTGTTAAATGCCACCGACGTAACGGCCAAGGCCGCCACTACGTGAGGCGGTCCACGGAAGTTGAACCGCGATCCGAACTCGCCCACGCTCCCCCCTGGGAGGGAAGGCCTCGCCGCAGCCCGGCGCCGTCCCGAAATACACGTTCACACTCAGCCCACTGGTCCCATCCGCAACAATCCTTTTCCCAAGTTGTCGGGTTCCTTGGTGCATCTTCCGTACCACATTGGCTTCGACTAGGAGGCTGTGCACCTTGTGACTCTGCGATATCGTACGCCTGGCACGAGAATTCACACCGTCTCCGTGGATTTTCAGGCCGACCGTGACCCTCCGGACACCGCTAGACACGCGTTGCTACGGGAACACTCGTGTCCCTAGCTCCGCAAGCCGATTTTCAGGGAGCGAGTCCCTTACAAATTATTTAAACTCTTCCCGGGTCGCGCCGACGTCGCCCACTTCGTTGCGGTGCGCACATGGCCCAGAAGACCGATCTACCGTGTCCAGGTTCGGGAAATATTAAACCATTTCCACTTTCGTGCCATCAACACTCGCGTGTGTATGCCTTCTCAAATCTGCTTCAGTGTCTGTAAGACTTGTCCCTATCCTCTTAGACCGACCTGTCCCAGTTCAACTGATGTTCAAATGGATCCCTTAGACCACGTTCATCTTCAAAGTTATCTTGAATTATTTGCTACTATCCACACCAGATCGCGCCTGCGGCGGCCCACCCTAATCGCGTCCCAGCTTCGCGCTCACCGCAGCGCCCTCCTAACGAGTCAGCTTGGCACGCCACCTAGGCGACACGGTGCGAAGCAGGTCCGTATGGTACTGTCGCGCACTCAGCCATCCTTTTTCAGGCTGGTGAGTCGCAGGTAGTTTTACAAACTATCCTTAACGGTGTCAGACTTCTTGCAAAATCCTCTTATATAGCAAATACATCCTTTATGGTTCCTGAATGACGTCTTCGTTAGCACCTTAACCGACGTTTGGTCTTACCACAGCGCACTGTTCTGACGACCTAAATTATTGCCCCCTGGCACACTGATGACGCATTCACCTAGGCCCCTCCAATCGAGCGTGTCGAAGTACTTACCCATTAGAAAGTTTTGTGTAAGTGTTATGTCGTTTCGTCCAAGCCTCTACTCTCCTTACCGATAAAACTGCGTAATGATGCCTATGTTACATGTGGATAGAGGTGTTAATATTAGTTGGGTATGTAGGGACAAAAATTTCAATTGTTGTAGTGAGTTTTGATCGAATAGAGATGAGGACATAATAAATTGGTAATATATGAGAATAAGATGATTTGTGATAAAATTAGGGTAGGTATCAACCGTTATCGCCTACCATATCAAGAAGAAACAGTAAACGAGGTGGTATAACTGGAACACACAACGCACACAGGAGCAAGGGTTCAACAAAGTGATAGATATGTAGAAAGAGATTGATAGGTAGCAGTAGGTGTTAGTAATAAAATCGAACGCAAGAGATTGGTTTAGTCTCTACAGTAACACACGGGACATAGTAGGTAGGTGTGAGGAAGAAAGTGGCAAACTGTAACCTGGCAAGCGGAAAACAAAGGTACAGTCAAAGTTGAGGGCGGACTTAAACGGTTTCACACTTATATGCTGCGTAATTACACTGTGGGCGGCGCCCTATACGACGGCATCACTATCACCTGCATCGGAAAGGCATAGCTATTTCCTGACGCGGACGGCGAATCGCATTCACTTAACGACAATTAGGACACGCCAGAAACCTCGTGGGAGCATCAGTGCCCAGGATAATGGAGTAAGTGCAATAACGCCGACAAGCGTCCCGCAGCCGGGGAGAGTCTTGCATCTCACTAAACGACCGAGCGAACATTCCGAGCTGAAACCCGCGCCGTCGGTTGCGATCCACCCGTGTCCTCTAGGCGTTTCACTTATGGATCTATCGTCTGCAAAGTTCCTTTCACAACTTTTCCCTCACTTTTTTCCGCGTTCGATCGCGTGCAATTTTTAAGCCTTAATGAGTGTTACACCCCTTGGCTGCATTCCCAGAACATACCGAATACGGAAGATCGAAGCCAAAGCACCAGCGACCACTTAAAGGCTGACACCCGATCGAGACCCCGAGCATGAGAATTCGTCACCGTGCGAACGACTTTGCGACCATAAACCACATTCCCCCACGAGAGATTGATGGGATTCCTGCTGGCGATCACCACTTCAATCGCCGGTTACTGGTAATCTTGTTATGTCGTTCCGCCCGCTAGTGATATGCTTTAATCACTGAGTAATCTCGTCCGATCTGAGTCGAAAAAGGACAACGGCGGGAGCCGGATTGCAAGAAAAAGAACGTGCTGGGGCGTTGCGCGAAAGGCTTTAGCTTCCGAGCCAGAGCCATGGTACTTCGCCCAGCAGAGGACAAAGTTCACCTCCTATCGCTTCTTCTCCACCGCCCCCTTCGCTCCCCATCCTCCGTCCTTCGCACGTGAGGACCGCGATAATAAAGGCGGGGGGGGGGCCGACGAGGCCTATAGAAGTTCGCCGCCCTGCGACCGACACGACCAGGGGGTCCTGATCTGAGCCAGGAGCCGACCGCCCAACCAGAGGCGCGCTGCCGCACCCTTCGAGAGCTCATTGGCCGACAAAGACCTCCGGAGAGGTAAACATTTTCCGACCCATCAGACGGCGTGCCCAAAGACGGACCCTTGCCGCATTTATGAGTTCAAAGTGTCGATATCAATGGTCCCTGCATGTCACATGTGTTCACGCAGCTGGCTGCGTTTCGTCATGCGACGCACGAGCCGAGTATCACCGCCTAAGGGTGTTCCATCGCATTTGTTCGTTGGCAACGGATGTGGCGTTTCACCGTGGCCCTGCACCACAGAGAGCAGGAGCGCCGAGAAGGCGTTCGCCCCTCAGAGCATGCTTCTGCTCAATTGAGCATGCGAAGAAAAAAGGTAACGATAAAATCAAATACCCGGGAGGGGCGCGCCCACTCGAGGGCAGCGCGATTTGAACCTTGCCAATAAGCCGGGCCCAACGAGAGCTCCCGGGCGCCTGAGGACTCTCCTGCTTCCCATGCCGAACCTACCGACAGCCCACCTCTCGCCCACCCGCCCGCCAAGAGGACCGTACTGGCGAGAGAGCGACCCGGCATCCCCGACAGACCAGGTACCCCATAGTCACACTTTTCGGGGACGGCCGTCCGCACGACAAACGCCGCCGCATTCAGGACGTACATCCCTCACCACGGTTCAGCGGTGCCGTGCATTTCTTTCTTCCTCTAGCTCTATCTCTCTCTCATCTCTCATACACCATGCACGGACACAGCGTCTCTCTCTGTACTGTACTGCCACAGTAAGCAGCTGGAACCGTAATGATCCTTCCGCATTTCACCTTCGAACCGTTGTTAGAAGACTTTACTTCCGCTAACGATCAATTCGAGCGTCTTCTCGGACAGCGTCCCGACCGTGAAGGGCGCCGAGTCCAATCGACCTCCAGCTAAACCGTTCAATCGTATAGCACGGCGTTGTACAAACAGGACTAATCACGCGAGCTTATGACCGCTGCTTACTGGATTCCTCGATCATGGAAAAATTTCTACCCCAATCACTATTCTCAAAATTCAACAGGTTTCCCAAACCGTTCGCGGCCAGGAGATAGCCCGCTGTTCCTCATGTTGCGCCCGCGTGCGGCCCCGACTCTAAGGGCAACACAGACATTTCTTGCCAAATCTCGTGGCTAAAACAACTTTGTCCTCCTATGAAGTTTGCGCCGACGCATGAAGGAGTCGCGAACGATTGTTGTACTATTCTCGTTCGTTATCGAAGTTACCTTACTAATTTTCGCTCCACAACTATGAACCATGCAGCCACCACCCACCGAATCAAGAAAGACGAGCATTCTTCTTCCGTACTGGGGCCACCGTGTGAGTTTTCGAGTTGAGTCATATTAAGCCGCAGGCCCACTCCTGTGTGCCTTCCTCATTCCTTTTAAGTTTCAGCTTTGCAACCATACTCCCCCAACCCGAAAACTTTGTTTCCCGAAGCTGCCCGCAGAGCGTATGCATCACCACGAATCGCTATTGGCATCTTGATTGGTCAAACTACGACGGATCTGTTCTCACTGCGAACAACTACTACTTGCGTTCTTGACGATTAAAACATGCTGCAAAGGACTTTCGCAGTGTTCTCTTGCTTGATCCAAGATTTCAACTCTAATCACCGCAATACGGATGGCCCCCTCTTCCTCTGAATCTTTTCTCGTGTTTTCCAAAACCAAAATAGAACCAGTCCTATTCCATTATTCCATGCTCATTTATTCAGGCCACCTCATCTTGAACACCTACTAATCTCAAAGTAAACTTCCGCCTACCATAAACGACTCAATGAAGAGCACAGGGCTGAACAACCGGTACTAGGATGGAATCAAACACACATACCCGCCGGCGTGGCGGACCTGCAGCCCATGAAGGAATCCATATAAGAGCTTTTGAAAGCCTAAAAACTGTAATATTCCTATGGGAGCTGGATTTACCGCGATGCAGCAACATACTTCCCTCCCTATAGATCCTCGTAAAGGTTAAAGTGGAACTCATTCCATTTCGGAGCTAAAAAGATTACCCTATCTGTTATTGTTCTCACTCTAACCTTTCCCATCCAAGTGGTAAGGACAGCGACTGACGCTTCCGTGATTGTTCCGGTGCTCATCGCGCTCCCCTGTATCGCAACCTGATCCCACTTCCCTTGCTGATCGATGTACAATCCAAGTAACATCGGCTTTTGATTAAGGACAACTGGTGATTATATGCGTCGCCGGCTCGGCCATGCGAGCGGGCAAAAGTATCCAAGTCACCAAAGTCGGACAAACCCGGACTGGTGGAACAAGTAAAGAATAGTTCCCACGGGGCAAGGGTCGCATGTTTTACTCTAAATTACCAACAGTTTTCCAAAGTAATTTTGATCATCGTAAGGAACCTCGTAGATGTAATGAAAATTCGAGGTTTCACCGTACAAGGGTTGGTTAACGTAACATCAGCGTTCTTTAAGACATCATTGGACTACTGGCAATCACCCAGATCAACCCTTTGCGCGGTCCTCCCCTCCTGTTCCCTTGTACGACAGATGAGCCAGCCAAAAGCCGTGCAGCTTGCCGTGGACCGCGCTCAATGTGATATCCTGGCGATCACTTGCGAGCCCGCATACACGCCGGAGTCGTCCTTCACCTAGACTGCGTGGCGGCGACAACAGATTCAGGACCAATCGCCACGAGAATCCTTCTCGTCCGACCAGACGCCAACCCCCGGACAACATCGCGGCAGGCAGCGCCACACTCAACCGCCGTGGCAGCAAGCACTACCCGTGGGGCCTCTAGCGAGGCGGCAGGGTATAACGTGCATGTCCCCGGTACCCTCGCCCCTCGTTAACCACTTGCCGGACCACGACCCATGGATACGGGCGCGCCTTCGCGAATGATCCTCTTACTCCCCCCCTATCGAGCCGAAGGGAGAGCCCCTGTCCACGCACCAGCCCTCGTTCCGGGCTGAGAGAACCGCGAGTCCGCTCTTCCGACACTCGTCCAAACCGGAGCAACGCCCATCCATCTTACACAGTCAGACCAGACCGAGCAGGACCCTACGTTCCGCGGAAAACCAGCGCACCGTTCGTATCACAACTGGAATCCGCAGCGGAAGCGCGGCAGCCGCGGAGTGGCTGGATCGCGCACCCTTTGCGCCAGCACCGGACTCAGACCTCGCTCCCGAGCCGATCGCCGAAAATGCCAACCAAATGCGTGTACGGAACCGACGCGCCGGGGCGATCCGCCGCGAGACCCTGCCGCATTCAGACTCGCGCGCCTGTTTCCCACCACCTTAAGCAACTTCAACCCGCTGCATGCTCATGTCGGGCTGCGCTATAATAAATCTTCAATTTACGCGCTGCCCCGCCTTTCCTGCTCAGCGCCTTGCCGATAAGTCTGGTATGGACTGACATACACTTGTATCCCCATGGTAGCGATTGATGGTCCGTCCGTTCCTTTCATTCTTTCTTTCTTTTTTTTTTTCTCTCTTTCGATCATCTGCAATGGGGGTTCCTTGAGAGTTTTCCTTATTGTTATGTCCTTCTTACTCTCGGATTGCTATTATACCTATAGATTCCTTGTGTTATATCGTTATTCCTAGTGAGTTATTACTTATTCTCATTTTGTTTTATTTATTATGTATTATTTGTAATGGTATTTTATGGGGGATTTGGTGTAGGTATAGGATGATGATGAAGGCGGTTTGTTTTAGTGGCGTTGTTGCGAGAACTTCAGTTTGTTATTATCTGTATGTTATTTCTGCGGTATGGGTAATGGTTAGATTTTGGTTCTGCTTAGTTATTACGTCACAGATTATTATCTGTATTATATTTTGTGTGTGCAGTTATACAAGATTCAATCTACATGCGATTATTCTAATAATCATACAACTGTCACATTCTTCGTTTCTCATGCTTCTTCATTACTTCATTCTATTCTTGTGTTGATTTCATTGTCATATGTATAGCATGAATGGCCTGATGCTTATTCAGCAGTAGTGTGTGCCAGAGACAAATCACAGTGGGGAAAACCACTCATTCTTCTTAATTTGTAGAACATTTTTGGTAAGTCCTCTTCAGTCATTCTTCATAGCTTCTTATTATAGTTGTATGTTGCCCCCTTTGAGTATGTTTAAATTACTGGGAATTTTGTGAGGTAGACCTGGTTGGTGGGTGGCTGCTTCGTCTGCTTGTGGTGCCCGAGGAGTGAGCACAGCTGTATTATTCATCTCAGCACCATCCTTTTCCTAGTCTTTTCTCATTCACTCTTCATATGGATGAACTCCCCATGTAAAACAACAGCATATTGTTGGATGTAACCTGTGTGGTTTTGCTGCATCTTCATACTTAATGATGCCCGAGAGAGACATTATCTGATTATAAATCTGACAAAAACCATTCAGTTCTATCTTGTGCTCATTTCATCGCTGCTTGGTATGTTCTACCCAGGAATAAACTTTCTGCATTGATTTTGAGTGTAACATGATTGGGTTTGCTGCTTCTCAGCCCTTATTTGAGTGACGCCAAAGTCAATACAGCTGTATAATTCAGCGACTAACAACCTATATTTGACTAGCACTTGTGGACTATGACGCTTCATTTGTTTTAGGCACGCCAACAGTTAGTATTCTTACTGCAGTTATGTGGTTGTAAAATGGATGGGGTGTGATGAAGCTTACTCGTAAGTGGTAAATTTATTGTATAGTGTAAGCTAGAAGATAATGATAGTGCAGTGCTGTGCGAAGTAAGATTACATGGGTGGGAGGTGCGCACAACATTTTATGTAAATTACAGGATAGTTTGTGGAGTTACCTATGTGGGGGCCATCTTCTACAGTTAGTGAGGGAACCCTAATTACAGCTGTAATAAGCAAGCACATCTGTTCGATCTGTGCGCTGTCACATCTTATTATTGGATGAGCACCCTCATGTATGTAAACTGAAAGGCATTTTTTTGATTTGTACCTTTTTTTGGGGTGGGGTGGAGCATTAGCTATGAAGTGTTACCTATTAAAATTTCAGCGGGTTATCATTCAGAATTTCGATCGTTTTTTTCATCTTCAGATGCGCATTACTTCTTCTTAGTTCTTCTTCTTCTTCTTCTGGCCAGATCAGAACATGTCATAAGCATTGTCTATCGTTTGTATGTTAAACGTGTTGGCCGACTGCTATCTTCTCCTATAGTAGTGCGCAGGGACATCAATCATCATCAGTGTGTAGTGTAGGTGTGTATGGTACCTGTTCGTTCGTCACTATATCCTTACTCTAATTGTTTTTGATGATGATCCCCATGAATAATACTATTCACTGATTTGTTTATTCACGGATGCATACATTCTGAATGAAGTAGTGACCCGCGTGAAGAGAAGTGTGAGAAAGTGTAAGATGTGATAAACTTGGGATCAATCTGCAACACTGTACGATCTTACATCATTAATCTCTCTGTGTTGTTCTGACCATTCTATTATTGTTTTTGTTTAGACACCCATTTCGATGGCTGCTGGCTGGCGCTTAGTCACATGGAGTGGCCATTAGAGACAACAACAAGCTTGGGCATACTCGTCCTCCTCCTCATGGCTTTATAGTTGTGGTTTTTGTTTGTTGGGGTCATGTCTTCTTCGTGCATATCAGTCCATGTCATACACATACAATTGTCTATCTTTTGATGTAACCATTGGCGCATTCTGCATCTGCAGCCGATGGGGTGGGCCCATAGACGCAGCTGGTGTCTTCACTCTGCTCAGCCATCTATCATCATTTAATGTGTTATTCTTCTCTTGTGATGATCAGCACATGACATAGACTTCTCAGTCGTATAGTTTCAGCTATACATCTTCATCATAAGGAGTAGCATCGTCATCCTTAAAGCAGTGGCACAAAGTAGACGCCAAGTTACGTCAATCATCTGATCAGTGGCTATGTCTCTTCTTATTACATCTTCGTACTGTGATGATTGATGATATGGCTCTGTCTGTCTGTCCTGTCAGTCTGTGATCAGATCTTCACGGTAAATAGTTAGTTGCCTCTATACGACTCTCTCTCTATCGCTCTCTCTATCTCGGCTATCTTCTACTGAAGAGTTCGGTTTTAACGATGCGCTCGATCGTGCTCTTACTTCACGTTAATAGTAAGGTGTTTTCTCTCTCTATCGCTCTTCTCTCATCGCTCTGGCTGTCGGCAGCCATATTTAGTTACGGAAGAGTCCGGGGTTACTCCCGCTGTTACCCCCGCGCAGCATCTTCCACCTTATTTCAGACAAAAAGTTTGGCTCCTGTCTTGTCAAACTTTGGTATGTTTTTTTTCCCCCAAGCTATCGAAAGAAGTCCCCCTCTCACCACCTTAGTGGATTCTACGCCGCTAGGGAATTTGCAAAAGCCGCAGGCGCGGCAGCATCTCAGACTTATGCAGCCCTGGTGTGGAAAATGTGGAGCCAAGCACCACCTCTTCCCAACCCCTCCCCACCCCCCCCCCCACACCTCACCCCCCCATCCCGTAGCGAAAGCGGCGGGGGTACCCCTCCTCTCCCCACCCATTTTCATGGAAAAAGGAAAGGCGAGATTGCAAACGACCCCCATTTGCAAGATAAAGCGTCTGGATCTTGCGAAAGACAATTCCCTTCAAGATGAGTCTCATATAATCGCATGAAGTGGCTCTCTACGTAGACGTCACCCAACCCAATACTTGTCCTTTCTACAATATTTTGGCACCGACACGTCGATGGTGAATATCGTTTCTGGTCACCCCCGATCACGCGCTGAGCGTCGCTTCGCACATGACCAATGCTGCTGTCAACACCCACATCCCCAGGTCCGTGCCTCGTGTATCTGTGCCTCCCGGACGCGGGCCGGCACTCTAATTTCGTTACATATCCCGGGATTCTGAATTAAGGCGTTCTTCTATCCCTCAGATGGTAGCCTCGAACCATTGTACTTATCAGCCAAGCAAGTAAACCTATTGTCTGTAAGATTCATTACCGCTCGTACTAAAGTATTACGTAGCTAATCGACTGTCATCAGTAGGTAATTACTAACCTGTCTCACGTCGGCTAAACCCTCTCACACGGCCCTATTTTGATCATTCAACGGCGTGCATTTCTCTTAGCATTGATAAATACGACATCCAAGGATCTAAAAGCATACAGTCGCTATATACGCTTGCTGCCACAACCAGTTATCCAGTTCAATTTTCTGTCATCCCTCTTCTAAACCCTGAAGCAACAAGGGATCAGATTGCCATCGCATTCTAATCTTGAGTCGTATGATAATCAAAAGATTAGTGCATTTTGACAACGTTTCTCTTCCGTGGTTTCCGTCCTCGAGGTCTGCACATTAGGAAATCCTCGTTACATGTTGATCAGAGTTCCGCCCCTGTCAAACATACCCGCCTGACTCGTCTTTCAAGCGATCGCACTCGCGCGAGGTCGAAGGCTTAATTCCAATTCATAGGATGCACCACCAGATACGCTCAAGGATAATTTAAACGTTAAATGATGTGTAGTTCATTGAACCGTACAAAGACCACATTTGAACAATATCATGTCGAGGACAAAGGAGGACTATGTATACTCAACAGGTCTGACGTAACAATTGTCCGACCATAGCACTTCCATTCTGTTTTCGATAAGATATTTGGTCATGGATGACATAGTATTCCAAGCTTCCTCTATTTTTGATACGATGCAGTGCTACATTAAGAAGAGTCAGAGTACACTGACCCTTTAATCCACACCGAGTGATTGAATTTTCGAATATTGACATTAAAGCGAATGGCTTTGCTAATTCGTCCTACATCCGTTGAGGGACATCGATGGCAGTGGGGTTTGTTCTGGAACGTTTCACCCCGGCCAGGTACTGTCGTTTTTCTGTTAATTGCAATACCGAAGTGAAAAGGCCGACCGACACATAGCTGAGGCGGTCCAGCGTAGGTTGAAACGCGATCCGATATCGCCCACCTCAACCTGAGAGAAGGCCTCGCCCAGCACGCGCTCGGTCACAAAAACCCGACACTATCTGGTTAGGTGCGTGTGCGTGGCTGTGGCCGCAACTTGGAAACCAGATCGCTCATGGTCCAATGCCCGTGGCAGTACCCGGGACATTGTAAAAAAGGAAGTATGAACACAGGTACATATGGAGTACTCGTTAATGTAGGCATAGATAAAGGTGTGGTTCGGCCTGCACGATAAATCAACAAAATAAAACGACCGGGCTCCGTGGATTTTCCAAATGGCCGACCGAGACCACCGGACATCCGCAAGAGCCCGTTCTATTACGAACACCTGTCCCTATCTCCGGCAAGCCGATTCCAGGAGCAGTCCCTTTCAAAAGAAATGAAAACTCTTCCCCGGGTCTCGGCCGACGGCCCCAATTTCGTTTGCGTTGCGCACATGCCCAAAGGACCTTCTACGTCCAGTCGAATAGTAACCCGATTCATTTCGATCCCTCGAAACGCGCGTGTTTGCGCGACAACCACAGTGCCTGTCGTTTCAGAACGGACTTGTCCTATCTCTAACAAGACTGACACATGTTCTCGCTGTGCCACGATGGAACCCCTTCTCCACTCATCTTTCATAGGTGTCTAGTGGGAAGTTTTGCGACTACCTCCTTAGATCTGCGCCTGCGCGGCGCCTCCCAATCTCGCGTCCCAGCTTCGCGCTCAACGCAGCGTGGCCCCCTAACAACTCGCTGTCTGCTTGGCTCGCCACCAACCTCGACGGTGCCAAAGCGGTCCGGTATGGTCTACGCGCCAGCCCATCCTTTTCAGGGCGGTTGAGTCGGGCAGTGAGTTGTTTACACACTCCTTAGCGGTTTCAGACTTCCCCACATGCCATCCGTCCTGCGCTATATCGCTCCAAAACCTGTATGGTGTCCATGATGACGTCAACGTTAGCACCTTAACCGAACGTTTGGTTTCTTCCCACTGCGACAGTTCTGCTTACCAAAAATGGCCCCTGGGCACTCGCATTCGTAGGCCCCGGCTCCAATCGAGCGAGTCGGACTTCTTACACATTTAAATTTGAGAATAGTTGTGGTCGTTTCCGGTCCCAAGGCTCTAATCTTTCGCTTTAACCGATAAAACTGCGACTGATGCCAGCGATACTAGTGGAAACATGCGAGGGTAACCTGCTACTCTGATGGTTCGATAGTCTTTCGCCACATACCCAGTGTGACGATCGTTTGGCTCGTCTGGAATCGCTGCGACCGCCTCCTAGTGGACAATTCTGGCTTCGTCCTACTCCAGGCTATTTCTCCGATCTTTCGGGCCCAACGGTAACCGCCGCGGCCGCCTCAACAGTCAGCGCGATGAGACGGGCCGGTGGTGCGCCCACCGCCCCCAGGCGCAGCGGGGATTCCC
This sequence comes from Conus canariensis, assembly GCA_033310375.1. Taxonomy (NCBI): domain Eukaryota; kingdom Metazoa; phylum Mollusca; class Gastropoda; order Neogastropoda; family Conidae; genus Conus; species Conus canariensis. The sequence goes on from JAMYXO010000877.1 coordinate 12,919, forward strand.
ACCTGAGCACGTCAAAACGGCCCTCACTTTTCACTTCGCCTTCGGGGTGTCGTACGACGCCAAAGTCTCGCGCGCAGGGTGTATGACTCCTTGGTCCGTGTGTGAATGAACGGGTCGGGGGAGGGCCGGACCGAATTCGCCACTGACCCTGTGCCGGCAGGCCCACCCCGGACCGGTTCCAGGGAAGCGGTCGCAGACACGTGCCCAGTCTCTGCAGTCGAACATCCCAGAGGGCGGGCGGCCCACACCGGGCGCGGCATCCTCGTCCCCGCGGATCGGGACAGGCGAGGCTTATACCACCGCGCCGGGGGCCACGGCCTACCTCCTCGCCGCTTTCTGACGGCCCTGAAACAGTTGTGGCGCTCCCCGGCAAAGTGCACACGGCCGTGCACCGTGCCTCCCCGCGCCCGGAGAGTCGTGTGCGATCCTCCTACCCGGAGGCGGCGCGCAGCCCTTCCGAGCTGAAGACCGCGGGCCGACCGGGGCGATCCACCCGTTGACCTCTAGCGTTTCACGACTGTTGATCTCTCCTCGCAAATTCTTTTCACGTCCCCCCGTACGTGTCCGCAGCGGACTCGTGCCGATATTTAGCCCTTAGATGGAGTTTTACCACCCTTGGGCTGCATTCCCAAACAACCCGACGCCGAGGACGGCTCGCAGCCGTACGCACCAGCGACCATAAAGGCCTGACACCCGCTCTGGGAGAGGACCCGATCAGAGGTACTCGGTACTCCGTGGAGAACGTCAGTTTGCTTCCCATACACCACAGTTTCCCAGGCCAGCGAGACTGGGGGATTCGGTGACCTGGGCTGATCCCTTTACTGTCACTCGATCTATCCCGCCGTTACTGGGAATCCTTGGTAGTTTCCTTTTCCTCCCTTTGAGATATGCCCTTAAATCAGCGGGTAATCTCGTCCGATCTGAGTCGTTAATGGTTCATCGGAGCCTGGAGACTGATAAAAAGCTGGGCCGTGGCTGGGCGGTTGCGCGACAGGCATGAGCATCCGATCCGACCATGTCCGTCGCCCTGCGCAGAGATAGGACATAGTGTCACCTCCTAACGCTTTCTTCTCCCACCGCCCCAGCTTCGCTCCTTCCTCCTCCTCGTCGCTCGTAGGACCGCGAAGAAAAGGGCTGGGGGGGGGGCGGACGAGGCCCGTTATAGGAAGTCGCCGGCCCCGTGGGCGCGCGCCACGACCAGGGGGGTCTGTTTCTTGGACCACCGAGCCGGAACGGGCCCACACAGAGGGCACGCTGCCTGCCACCTCCCGGCTTCGAGAGCTCAAGCGCCGGTAAGAGCCTCCGGGCGATGGGTAGAACGTTGCCGACTCCTCAGACGGCGTGCCAAATGGACGACCCGGCAGCAATATGCTCTAATGTCGATTTTCCATGTTCCGCATCACTGAGGGCACGCACAGGATGCGTCTTTCACTGACGGCACAGCCGAGTTGATCCACCGCCTAAAGTTTGTGGCCATTCCGCTTGTGTTTCTTTATATAATAGCTTCGAGAGTGCTTTCTTCCTAACCGGCCCTTCCCACAGAGGCTCAGGACCGCGCGACGCGATCGCCCTCGAGAGCGTGCTTCTGCGAAATATAGAGCAGGCGAAGGAAATATGGTTACGAGAAAACTCAAAATCCCAGGGGGCCGCGCCCTCGAGTGGCAGGCGCTCTTTGAACCTTCATGGGAAGCCGGTCCGGTCGAGAAGCTCCCGGGCGCGCCTAAGCCTCTGCTGCTTCCCCTGCCCGGAACCTACCGACTGCCGCCGCTCTCCCAACCGCGCCGCGCAAGAGGGACCGACGGGGCGTGAGAGGCGACCCGGCATCCCGAACAGACCAGGTACCAACCTAAGTCTACTCGTGTCGGAGGGCGGCCGAACGCACGAGCCATAACGCAGCCGCCATCAGGACGGTACCAAATCCCCACCACGGTTCAGCGGGAGCCGGGCCGTTCTTTTTCCTTCCGTCCTCTCTCTCTCCTCTCTCCTCTCACTCCACTCAAGCACGGTGACTCGAGCGTCTCTCGCTGTCTGTACTGCGCACAGTAAGCAGCGGTAACCGTAATGATCCTGCCGTCAGTTCACCTACGGTAAACTTGTTTACGACTTTTACTTCCTCTAACGTTCAATGTCGAGCGTCGTCTCTGATAAGCGGCGCCGACCGTGAAGGGCGGCCGAGTCCATCCGAGGCCCTCACTAAACCGTTCTATCGTTGTAGCGACGGCGGTGTGTACAAAGGCGGACGTATTCAACGCGAGCTGATGACTGCCCGTTCTGGGATGCCTCTCATGGGGTAAAATTTCAGCCCCCAATCCCTATCACGAAGAGATTCCAACGGGTTTTTCCCGTCTACCATTTCGGGACCAGGAGATAGCCACGCTGAGTCCTCCAGTGGTTGCGCGCGTGCGTCCCGACATCTTAGGGCATCACAGACCTGTTTTTGCTCATTTCATCGTGGGGCGGAAAACGCCTCGTGTTCCCTATAGAGATGTTATCGCCGACGCTTGGAAGATCCGCGTCTATTTTGTAGGCTAGAGTGCTCGTTCGTTTCGGATGGAACCTTTCCAAATCGCTCACCAACTAAGAAAGGCCATGCACCACCACCCACCGATCAAGATAAGACTATCAATCTTTCAATCCTTTCTGTGGCGCGACCGGGGGAGTGTCCCGTGTTTTTGAATCAATTTGAAGCCGCAGGCGCCTCTCCTGGTGGGGCCCTTCCGTCTATTTTCCTTTAAGTTTCAGCTTTGCAACAATACTGTCCCAACCCGATATCGTTGGTTTTTCCCGGAAGCTGCCCGCAAGTCGTGAGCAAACACACAGCGTATGCGCTAGTTGGCATCGTTTATGGTCCAGAACTACGACGGTATCTGATTCGTCCTGTCGAACCTCTGACTGTTCGTTTTCTTGACTAATGAAATCTTGCATTGGCTTGGCGTTCGCAGTTGTTCGTCTGCGATGAGCCAAGAATTTCTCCGCAGAACACCGGCTTACGGAGGCCCCCCGTCTGTCCCTCTTTTCTTTACCTATCGTGTGCCGTAAACCAGCAAAATTGTACCGAGGTCCTATTCCATTATTCCATGCACCATTATTTCAGAGAGACCCGGCCTGCTGTGGAACTCGATATTTTATTCAATGTAAACGTGCCGGCCACCCATAACGAGCTAGGTAGAGGCATCCCTTGGGGCTGAACATCCGGGAAGCGTAGGATGTATCAATTCTCACCAGTGACAGACTGCGATGCGACCGTGCGCCGATAGCCTGAATCCAACGACGACTTTTAATCGCAACAAACTTTAGTATATCGCTATTGGACTGGAATTTACCGCGCTGGCTGGCACCGTGACTTTCCCTCCAATAGTTTCCGCGTGAAAGGGGTTTAAGTGTTCTCAGACCTTTGACGGGAGCCGAACTCAAAAGATTCCCGGATGTGTTATTTTTTCCGTCCACTACCTCCCCGGTGCAGAGTGGTGAGAGTTGGCGCGCCTGCTGCCTTCCTTTTGGGTAGAGCCGTGTCGTTCTCTGGCTCCCTCTCCGTTGCGAACCCGGATTCCCCGCTAATCCACCCGTTGCCTAACATGGTTATGCAATCACGTACCATCGTCATTTGATAGGGAAGAACATTTGAATGATGCGTCGCCGGCTCGGGGCCCCATGCTACTCGCTAAAGTTATCCAGAGTCACCAAAACGGCAGAACACGTCGAGTGTTGGAACTATGTTTTTAGATAAAGCGCTCTTTCCCCGGGGGGTCCAGCTGGTCGGCATGTAATTTAGCTCTAAATTACCATCTGTGAGCCAAGTAGATTTGGATCATCTAAGGAAACCTCGTCTGATTTAATGAGCCTTTCGTCGGTTTCACCCGTACTAGTGTGTTCTAGTCATCTTGCTTTAGTCTTTGAGACAAGCATATACTACTGGCAGGTTCTAACCTGAATGCAACCCGTGATTCGGGGAGTCATCCTCCTCCTGAGTCCCTGTGTCGGACTGATAGCCAGCACTGCGGCGCCGATTCAGGATTGGCCGGTGGACAGCTCTCACAGATGAGAGTCCTGGGCGATCCGCCTTAGCGAGCCGGCGCAAACAGCGCGCGGTAGTCGGTCTCACCAGAGAATGCGGGGGCGGCTGACAACAGTGATTTCAGGGGCCCAATCGCATAGCGAGAATACTCTTCGTGCCGACCAGACCCAGCCCCCGTACATACAGCGGCGGCAGCTGCACGCACGCGCCGTGCTGCAGCAGCAACCCGGGGAGGCCGGTCTAGCGGAGGCGGCAGGAAGTAAGGAGCCGTCCCCGTACGCCTCGCCCGAGTCGTTACCACCGTGCCGGACCACGACCCCGATGGGACGCGCGTCCTTCGCGAGAATGAACCTGCGCTGACTCTCTCCCCTGAGGCCGAAGGAGGAGCCTCCCTGTCCCACGCACCTAGGGCCCTCTGCGTTCCGGGCTGGAGAAACCGCGGTGGTCGCCTCCCGACCGTCGTCACCGATGGCACCCTACCATCTACGGACCGTCAGACTCTCGACCGCGCAGTGTCCCAACTGTGCCGTCGGAGATACCGTCCGCAGCCGTCGAACTCACAACTGGTACTCGGAGCAAGCGGGAACGCTGCGCCGGCGGAGTGCGGGAATCGCGCACACATGGCCGACAGCAAGACGTCTCAGCGCTCCAATGCCGAGCGCTCGCGATAATGCCAAACTCTGATTGCGTGTACGGAACGGGACGGACGCGCCGGGGCGAGCTGCACGGCCGAGACCCGCCGCGATTCAGGCTCGCAGCCCTGTTCCCACACCTTAAGCACGTACAACCACGCTGGCGGAAGCACAGGACGGCGCCTCTATAAATCTCAGCCTTAACGCTGGCGGTGCTCCGCCTTCCTCTCTGCGCCTTGCCGATAAGTCTGGTATGACTGACATCACTGGTAGTCGCCCAGAGGGTCCGCGAGTTGATGGTTCCGTCCGTCTTGTCTTTCGGCTTTCGGTTTTTTGTTTTCTCGTCTTTTCTGATCAGTTCTGCAATGGGGTTTTCCTTGGTGAGGTTTTCCTAGTGTTATGTCCTGCTTACTCTCGATTGCTATTAGACCAATATATTCTTGTGTTATCGTTAGTCTCTATTGGAAGTTTTTACATTATTCTCAGTATGTTTTATTATTTTATTTATTTATAATTATTATGATGATGAGTAATATTCTGTGTTATTGTATGTTGCGGTTTGGTGCTAGCACGATCTATGATTAGTATCATTATTGATATTACTATCTTTATGGTGAATGTTAAGATATTTTGACGGCTGGTTGTTTATGCTTCTTTTATGTATCATTATTATTATTATTATTTCTCATTCATCATCATCTCTCCATTTCTTATTATCATGCATCAGCTTCACCAGTTCATTGTTTCTTCTTCGTCTTCTCTTCTTCTGCGTGTATGATTTCATATACTTATGTATACTGAATGTCGGCTGGCTGCATCTTCTGCCTTAAGTGACAGTGGCCAGAGACTCAACACTGTTGGTAATATCCAGCGCCATCATCTGCATTTGTAGCCATTTTTTGTCTAGGACTCCTTATTCGTCTTCATAGTCTGCTTATTACATCTTGTGATGATGCGTCCTGATATGTTAACATACAGGCTTATATTTGGTTTAACCTGATTGTGGGGTTTGCTGGACATCTTCAGGCCCTTAAGAGTGGTGGACCCGAGTGAGAACACATCTGAGAATCAGCTCAGCAACATCAAGGTCTAGTATTTTTCTCATTACCCTTCTTCGGTATGATAATCCCCATTATTTGTAAACATACAGCATATATGTGATGTAACCGGGAGGGGGCGTTTTGGCTGCATCATCAAGCCTTAAGGAGTGGCCCGAGAGAGACACTTCGGGTTATATCAGCGCAGGCACCATCTTTTCTAGTCTTGTGCTCATTACTCGTCTTCTTGTGATGATACCCCCTTGATATGTATACAGACAGGCATATATTTGGATGTAACCTGATGGGTGGGGTGGCTCATGCTTCGTCACCTGAAGTGAGTGACGCCGAGAGTCTTTACACTGTGTTATAAAAATCAAAATAATCAGCTCATGCACCGATCAGTTACTAGTCGTGGTCTCCATCCTCTTCATTGTTGGGAGATGATCACCCCAGGTTATGTTAACAACTGGCATTTATTTGGATGTAACCTGGATGGTGTTTTGCTGGTCATCTTCTCCTTAAGTGAGTGACCCGTAGACTATTCTAGCTGGAGTATCAGCTCAGCACCATCATTTCATGTCGTGTTCTCTTTCCTCCTTCATTGTTGTGTAGGCCTCCCCATGAAGTAAACAACAGGCATTTTAAAGATGTGACCTGGATGGGGGTGTTGCTGCAGCTTCAGCTATGTGGAGTGACCCGAAGAGTATACAGCTGTTTAAATCAGCTCAGCACCATCTTTTCTAGGCTGGTCTCACGGACCTCTTCTCTGGTGAGATGCCCCCATGAGTTGTAAACATACAGGCAGATTTTTGGATTAGACCTGATGGGGGGGTTTGTTGCTGCATCTTCCACTTAAGTGATGGCATGTGAGTCATTACAGCTGGTACATCATTCCACATTTCTTTCTTTTTTTTCCTCATGCCTCTTCTTCTTCTGCTTATGCTTCTTCTGTCTTCTTTTTGCCATATCTGGACCTGGTCTTACGCATTGTACTATCTTTTGATGTGTTACCCGATGATGGCCGGCTGCTTCTTCAGCATTAAGTGAGTGGCCAAGGACATCAAAATCATCTGTTGTAGTGTATATTGTTCTTCCTCTTGTGCTTCTTCTCCATCAGTCCTGCTTCTACTTGTTATGATGATGATCCCCTTGACATTTACACATACAGCATATAGTTGGATGTATACCCGGTATGGCTGGCTTCTCAGGCATTAAGTGAGTGGCCCGCGGAGAGAGAGGAGAGAGAGTAGAGAGAGAGATGAGAAGAAGACAGTCTGGTGGAATCAGCTCATCTCCCTCTGTCTAGTCTTCTCATTCTCTTCATCTGTGATGATCAGACCATACATGGCATATTTTTGAGGTGAGACCCTTTGGGGCGGCTGCGGCTGGCTGCTCATCTTTCAGCCTTTGAGTGGCCTAAGAGACAACACAGCTGGTGGCATACCAGCTGCCGCCTCCTATTTTCAGTGGTTTTTGTTTTGTTGTTGTTTGTGCGGCTTCAGCTTGCCATGATCAGGCTCCATGTCAGACTCATTCACATGTCGATCGTTTGATGTAGACATGAGCGGGCGTCCGTACTTCAGCCTTTAGAGTGGTGGCCCTGAACGCAGCGGGTCATCAGCTCCTCAGCATCACATCTTCATTGGGGTTCTTCTCATCTGGTGATGATCACACCATGACATATACATACACATGTCTATAGTTTCTCTAAAACATCTCAGCCTTAAGTGAGTAGCATCTTCAGCCTTAGCTGTGCACTAGAGAGTCCCCAAGTGCGGCTGCATCTAGCTTCGTTTCTCTTCGATTCTTCTTCTGCTTCTTTGATGATGATGATGATGGCTCGTCTGTCTGTCTGTCTGTTCTCAGCATCGTCAGCCGTTAAGTAGTATTTCTCGCCTCTCTCATCTCGCTCTCTCTACCTCTCTCTCTCTGCAATCTTCAGCCTTAAGGTATGTTCTTCGCTCTTCGCTGCTCGCTGCATCTTCAGCCTTAAGGTAGTACGGGTGTTTCTCTCTCTCGCCTCACTCTCTCTCTCGCTGCATCCTTCACGCCTTAAGGTTGTATCCGTAAGAGTCAGGGTTTACTCCCACCCGTTACTCCCGCGCGCATCGTCAGCCTTTAGTCAGCGCAAGAGAGGGACTTGTCGCCTTGTCTTAGTGCGGTACTTTTGGAATTTTATTTCGTCCCCCATGTCTATCAGTCTTGGAAGTTCTCCCTCACTCCACCGTGGCGTGCTGGCGGTGCTGCGTCCCCTCCATGTCAGTGAAAAGCGCGCGGCGGCGGCAGGCTTCGTAGCCTTAAGCAGCCCGTGGGGAAAATGGTGGAGCCCAGCCACCCTACCTTCCCCCCACCCCCTCCCCTTTTCAGTGGGGGAGAAAGGTAAGGGGCGTGAATGCACACTACCCCCCTGGTTGGCAGGAGAAGTACTCCGTCGGTGCGGGAAGAGGTCTTAGCTCCTGTCCAAGCTGAGTTCTCAATAGATCGCAGTGAAGGTGCTGCCTCTACTTATCGACACCCCGACCGAGATCTTGGGCGTCGACGAAGGTTTGCACCGCCACGTCGTTGGGTGAATCTCGTTCTGGTCCCCGTGCGCGCTGCTCGGCGCGTCGGCCATTGAACATGTGCTGTGGCTTCACCAACCGCGGACGCCCTGCCGGGGCCGTCCACGGTGTTTCGTTGCCTCCCGACGCGGGCGGCACTGAGAGTATCGATCAATTCCGCGGGATGCTGACCTTAAGCGTCAGTCATTAGCCGCCCAGATGGTACCTCGCAACCGTTGGCTTATCACCAGCACGTATACCAAATGTCTGAATCTGCGGTTCCTCTCGTACTGACAGAATTACCGTAGCTACGACTTGTCAGCAGTAGGTAAAACTAACATGTCTCCACGGTCCTAAACCCAGCCCACTTTCCCTATTATGTGGTGAACAATCCAACGCTTGGCGAATCCTGCTTCGCAATTATAGGAAAGCGCGACTATCGAGAGGATCATATAAGCAACGTCGCTATGAACGCGTGGCGCCTCAAGCCAGTTTTCCCGGTGGTAACTTTTCGACACCTCTTGCTTAAAACTCCTATAGTCAAAAGTTCATAAGGCACGCTTTCAAGGTCTGTAGTCGTACTGAATATCAAAGCATGCCGCTTTTGCACCTTGACTCGACGAGTGGTTTTCCGTCCTCGGCTGAGCTCGCATGAACAGCGGCGTTACCTTTTGACAGATGTACAGACCCTGTCCAAACTCCCCCCTGACTGGTCTTCAGAGCAGATCGCCAGCGCGCGAGGGCGAAGGCGTTATTCCAGTTGCTTAGGTGGCTTGCACCCCGCGCTCTCTCCCGCTCGTCTTAATAAGGTTAAGAATCGAGTAAATTGTGGGTGTCAGCCGCCGTCTATAGCTCCCACACTGCTACTCCGCAGCTTGTCTCACACGGCACCACAAATGAGGACGAGTGCCTTGCGCTACAGGTCCTTCTTTCCCCGCTGATTCACTACGCCTAAGCCGTTCCCTTGCGCTGTGTTGCGCTGATTAGATAGGGACGTGGGAATCGCGTATCCATGCTTGCGCCTCTCTATTTAGTTGACGTGGCATTTGGCTACCTTATGAGAGTCTTATACTACCCGCCGTTACCCGCGCTTGTGTAATTTCTTCATTTGACATGCAGATCATCTGGCAATATCTCCTGCGTCAACTCCGAGGGTTGGCCTGCCGCTATGCTTTGTTTTTAATTAGACAGTCGATTCCCCTGGCCGTACCAGTTTCTGAGTTTAATGTTTATATGCGTAGACGACTGAACGGGCCGAGGCCGCCACTAGCTACGGTGCTCGGTAAGGTGAACCGGCGATGCCGAACTCGGCCCACGCACCCCCGTGAAGGAGGGAAAGGCTCGCACAGGCCTCGGCGGTCCCGAATCCCGCGTCTCTCTCCACCCGTCTGACCCAGCCGCCAGAGCCAATCCGTTCCCGAATTACGATCCAATTTGGCCGTCTTTCCCTTTCCTACAGAGTTTTCTATCGACATATGGCTGTGGCACCTTGGAGACCTGCTGCGATATGGGTACGGCCTGGCACGAGAATCACAACACCGTCTCCGGGGGATTGTGCAAGGGCCGACACTGAGACGGCAACCGGACAACCGCAAGACCTCTGCTTTACCGGGAAACCACGTGTCCCTAATCTCCGGCTAGCCGATTCCAGGGAGCGAGTCCCCTTACAAAGTAAAGAGTACTACTTCCCGGGGGTCTCGGCCGACGTCTCCCACGTCGTTTGCCGGTGCCGCACATATTGGCCCTGATAGGACCAATCACGCCGGGTGCCCCAGGGACGGAATAGTATCCCTAGTCCCTTACGAGCAACGAGAGCACCAGAGCGTGTGGTGGGGGCGCGACATCTCAGGCTTCGGATTCATAACACTTGTCCTATCTCTTAGAACGTCTGATCCCATGTCAACGCGGTTTCAAAATGAAACCCTTCTCCCTTCAGTCTTCAAAGTTCTCGTTGAATTTTTGCTTCTACCTCCTGATCTGCGCCTGCGGCGGCCTTCCACCCAACGCGCCGTCCCAGGCGTCGGCGCTCTCCGCAGCGGCCCTCCGACTCCGCACTTGGCACGCCACCAGCGTCGACGGTGGCCGAAGCGGTCCGGTATGTCTGACGCTCCAGCGCCATCCTTTTTCAGGGCTGTTTGATCGGCAGTGAGGTGTTACACTTCTCTTAGCGGATTTCCGACTGCCTTGGCCTCCGTCCGGCTGTCTATAATCGACCAACTCCTTTTATTGGTGTCGGATGAGAGCTCATCGTTAGGCACCTTTAAACGGACGTTTTTGGTTCAGCCCATACTGCGCCATTCCTGCTTACCAAAAAATGCCCTCGGGGCCACTCGCATGTCGATGGCCCGCTCCAATCGAGCGTGTCCGGTCTTGCTTACCCCTTAGGGTTAAAGTTTGATATTAGGTTGAGGTCCGTTCGTCCACCTAGGACTCTACTCATTCGCGGTACCGGATTAACTGCGTTCTGAGTACAGCTATCCGGTTGGAAACTTAGGAGGAACCAGCTACTAGAGGTTCGATAGTCGTTCGCCCCGATGTCCCAAGTTTGTCCGAGCCACGTTTTGCATACGTCAGAATCGCGGCGGACCGCCTCACAGAGTTTCCTCTGGCGTGTCGTGCCCTACTCACATAGTTCATCACCATTATATTTGGCCCGGTTTGCAGGGTCCCATCCGGAACACGCTCCTGATCCGACATCTCACGACAGCGCGGAATGTACGGGCCGGTGGAGCGACCACCGCCCCTGGCGGCGGCGAGTTCCCACCTGTGCACGTCAAGACGGCCCGCGCTTTCAAGCGCGTCGGTTTATTCGACACTTCGACTACGCGCCTTGGTAGACTCCTTGGGTCTGCCGTGTTTCAAAGACGGCGGGTGGAGGGCCGACCGATGTCGCCTCTGTCACTGGACGGCGGGCCCACCCCGTCCGTCCAGGGATAGGCGGTTAGGCAGACTCGTGCCCAGGTCCTCTGCCTGTCGAACTGCCCAGTGGGCGAGGCGGCCCTCACCGGCTGCGGCTCCCTCGCCCCCGGCGGATCGGATCAGCGTGGCTTTACAGAGCGCGCCGGGGGCGCTCGCCTACCATCCTCCAGCCTTCTGACCGACCCGTACCGTCGTGGCGCGCTGCTCGGCCCGCGGAAGTGCACACGCCGACAATACGGCTGGCGCGCCCCGCCGGGAGAGTCTTGCGATTCTCGCTACCCGACGCGGGCGCGCAGCCTTCCGAGCATGTATGACCGCGGCCGACTTTGGCCGATCCTCCCGTTTACCTCTAGGCTGTTGCACGTACTGTTATCTCTCTCTTCAAAGTTTTCTTTTCAACTTTCCCTCAACGGACGTGTCCGCTATCGTCTCGTGCCAGTATTTAGCCTTAGATGGAGTGTACCACCCGCGTTGGGCGGCATCCCAATACTACCCGACTCGAACGCTCGCATCAGACGCTTAATCCAGCGTCCAGTAAAGGCCTGTCACCCGCTCTGGAGAGGCCCCCGTTCTAGGAGGACTGTCGGTCTCCGGTGCGAAACGACAGTGGCGTCCCATACACCACATGTTGCCAGCCAGCGAGGGAGCTGGGGAATGCGTGCTGGGCTGATCCCACTTCACGCGATCACTCGCCGTTACTGGGGGGAAGCCTTGTTAGTTTCTTGTTCCTCCGGCGTAGTGATATGCATTAAATTCAGGCGGTAGCCGTTCCGATCTGAGGTCGGAAAGAGAACTGACGGCGCGCTGGAGAGCAGTGTAAAAGCAGGCGGTGCTGGGCGGTTGCGCGTAGGCATGAGGCATCCGAGGCCGAGCCATGGTCCGTCGCCCGCCGCAGAGACAAAGTTCACCATCCTTCCTTTCTTCTCCCTCCGCCCCAGCTTCTCTCTCCATCCTCCTCACGCCGTGCGCTCGAGGACCCGCGAAGAGCAGAAGGCGGGGGGGGGGCGGACGAGGGCCGTTTTAGAAGGCGTGCCGCGCCGTGGAGCGCCAGCCAGCGACCAGGGGGTATGTTCTGGGAGCCAACGGAGCCGAACGGCCCCAGCACCCAGAGGCCGCTCCCGCCTCCAGCGCTTCGAGAGCTCAGTCGCGAAAGTGCCTCCGAGCGATGGGTATAACTGCCGACCCTCAGACGGGCGTGGCCAAAGGAACGACCCTTGGCCGCTATAATGCTTCAAAGTGGTCGATGTGCTTGTGTCCTGGCATTTCTCAGAGTTCACGGCTGCTGCTGCGTACTTCAATCGTCGCACGAGCCGAGTGATCCACCGCCTACAGTTGGGTACAGTTCGCTTTTTTTCTTGGTGGGCAACAGAGTGGCTTTCACACCGAGGCCCTGACACCCACAGAGATCAGGAGAGCCGCCGCGACAGGCGGTTCGCCCCTCAGAGCTTGCTTCGGCAAAAGATCATGCGAAGGAAAATAGGTATCGAGAAAAACAAAAACCCATGGGGCGGCGCCCACATTTCTCGAGGGCATGGCGCTCGTGAAACCGTGCAAGGGAGACGCCGGCGCGGGAAACGAGAGCTCCCGGGGGCGACTGAAGGCCTATCCGGCTTTCCCTGCCGAACCAACCAGACAAGCCGACCTCTCAACCACCCGCGCCGCCAAGAGACCGTCGGGCGTGAGAGCGACCCACGGCATCCGCGACAGGACCAGTACGCCCCTTAATGTCACACGTGTCGGAGCGGGCGCCTCCGCACAGGCAAAACGCCGCCGCCTTCAGACGGTACATCCCTCACCACGGTTCAGCGTGAGCCGTGGCCTTTCGTCCTTCCGTCTCTCTCGCTCTCTCTCATCTCTCTCCACCGTGCACGTGACACAGCGGGCTCTCTGCTGGTCTGTAACTGCGCACATAAGCTGCTGGTATCCGTATTTGATCATTCCGCATGTTCACCACCTACGGTAACCTTGTGTCGTCTTTTCTTCCTCTTACGATCAATGTCGTGCGTACTTCTCGGAACAGCGGCGCCTCCCGTGTTAGGGCGGGCCGAGTCCAGAGTCCGAGGCCCTCACTAAACCGTTCATCGTGAGTAGCGACGGGCGGGGGTACAGAAGGGCAGGGACTAATCTAGAGCGAGCTTATGATCGCGAGATTACGGGAAGTCCTCGTTCATGGGAACAATTTTCAATCCCCTATCCCGTTCACGAAGGAGATTCAAAACGGTTTCCCATCCCTGTCGGGCCTGAGAATGCAACGCTGAGTCCTTCATGTAAAGAGCGCGTGCGCCCGGACATCTAAGGGCATCACAGACCTTGGTAGTGCTCAAGCTCGGGTGCTAAACGCAACAGGGTCCCGCTAATGATGGTTAGCTGCCGACGGCTGAATGATCGGCGAACTATTTGTAGCGAGTGTCTCGTTCGTTATCGGAATTATACCAATACTTATCGCTCCTCCAACTTAGTAGCGCATTGCACCACCAAACACCGAAGCAAGAATGAGCTCTCAATCTGGCTATCCTTACAGGTCCGGACCGGGTGAGTTTTCCCGTTTGAGTGCTTATTAAGCACGCAGGATAAACTCCACTCCTGGTGGGTGCCCTTCCCTTCATTTCCTGTATAGTCTGCTTTTGCAACTGACGGCCCCCGGAACCCGAAATCTTTGGTTTCCCGGTAGCTGCCCCCAGAGTACAGGAAGCATCTCCAGCGAATCACTAGTTTGCATCGTTATGGTCCAGAACTACGACGGTATCTGTCGTCTTCGAACCTCGACTTTCGTTCTTGTCTATTGTAAACTTGGCTTGGCAAATGATCGCAGTGTTCGTCGTGCTATGATCCAAGATATTTCACCTATAACACCGATTTCGGAGGCCCCCGTATGTCCCTCTTATTCAATTACCTTCGGATTCGATAACTCACAAAAATAAAACAGAGGTTCACATTCCATGTATCCAGCTCCATGATTCGCGACCTGCCCTGTGAACACGTCTAATTTACACTCTAGTAAACGTCCGCCTAAGCCCAAAACGCATCTATGAAGTGATCATATGGGATGTACTTCCGGGTACGTAGGTTGGGGTATCAATTACTCACAGGGTCCGCCCGTGGCGACCGTGCCCACCTTATCATGAGATCACTTCGTGCGTTTGTATATCGCTTCAACTTTAGTTATACGCTATTGGTCTGTATAGTTAACGCGGCTGCCGGGCACAAAACTTGTGCCCTACAATTATCCTCGTTAAAGGTTTCAAAGTGTACTCATTCCTAGTCGGAGAATCTAAAAGAAGTGACAGTATTGTGATTGTTTCGTCTCTACCTCACTGCCAGGTGTGGGGAAGTTGCCACCGCCTGCGCAGCCTTGGATTTGTAGCCGGTTCGCATGCTACCCTCTACGTATCGATCCACTGATTGCCCCCCCGAGTCCGTTGCGAACATGGATGGCAGATCCACTACCTATCGTCATTTGATAGGCAGACAGTTGATAGATGCGTCGCCGCGCGGGCCCGCATGACGATCCGGCAAAAAAGTTAGCCAGTGCACCAATGAACGGGCAAACCTCGTCTGGTTTTTGTACTAATAAAACCCTCTTTCCACCGGGGGGGTCCGGAGCTGGTCGGCATGTATTAGACTCTAGAATTACCACAGTTTTCCTAGTAATTTGATTCATCTAAGGAACCTCGACGGATTTAATGTGCCATGCGCGTTTCACCGTAAAAGGGTGTGTTCTTAGTCAGGCATAGGCTTAAGCTTTGAGAAAATGCATAGACTACTTGGCTGGATCATACCAAATGCTACCCTCGTGTCTGCGGTCCTCCTCCCCGTTCCGCTTTTCGGACTGAAGAGCCAGCACAGCGCCGATGCTGGCGTGCCGGTGGACAGATCTCTCAGATGATGAGATCCGTGGGCGATCCCGTTAGCGTCCGGCGAAAACAGCGCGCTGAGTCTGTCTCACCAGAGACTGCGGTGGCGGCGGTCAACTGTTTCAGGGCCCATTCGCAAGCGAGAATCGTCTTTCGGTCCGTACTGACGCCAGCCCACCGGGACAACAGCGCGGCAGCAGCAGCATCACCGCCCGTGCAGGCACTGCAACCCGGGAGGGCCGGTCTATGCGGGAGCCGGCCAGGGAAGAACGAGCCTGTCCCCGGACGCCGCGCCGCTCATTTACCAACGTGACGACCACGAGACCAGAGGACGGGCGCGTCCTTCGCGAGATGAACCAGTTGCGTTACTCTCCTTCTTACCCTCTCTGAGGCCGAAGGGAGGGACCTCCTGTCACACGCAACCTAGGGCCCCTCGTTCCGGCTGGAGAGAACCGGCGTGGTCGCGTCTCCGCCCGTCGCAATACCGATGGCACGCCACCCATCTACGACCGTCTGTCTCCGACCGCTGGCAGAGACCCAACGTGTCCGTCGGAGAAACCGCGGCAGCCGTTCGAATCTCACAACTGGGAACTCGGCCGCAAGCGGGTAGCGCTGCAGCCGGCGGAGGTGGCGGGATCGCGCACACCTTGCCGCCAAGCACCGACTCCAGACCTCGCACGTTGCCGAGCGGCTCGCGAAAATGCCAACCAGAAGGCGGGTAACGGAACGGGCGGACGCGCCGGGGCGAGCACCGGCGAGACCCGGCCGCGATTCTGCTCGCCGCCGTTCCCGACTCCGTAAGCAACTTCCAACCCGCTGCTGGAACTCATGACGCTGCCTATATTAAATCTTCAGCCTTAACGCTGACGGTGCCCGCATTTCCTGCTCTGCCCTTGCCGATAAGGTCCTGGTAGACTGGACTGGCTCTTAGTCGCCCAATGTCGCGATGATGGGTCCGGCCGTCCTTGCTTGCTGTAGTCTTCTTTGTTTTTTTGGGCTCTCTTTCTATCAGTTTCTGCAATGGGGTTTTGCTTGGAGAGTGTTTTCCGTATTGTTGTATGTCCTTCTTACCTCGGATGCTAGTATGACAATTTATATCTTGGGGGTTATATTATGTCTCGATGGGGTGTTATTACTAGTCACAGTATTGTTTATGATGTAGTTTTTTATTTAGTTATTTAGGTTGAATGGAGTAGGAGTCTGTTGTTTATTGTGATGGTGGCTGTTGTTGCTTTCACAAACGAGTTTTATTATCATTATTGTTTAGTTCGTTCTTTATGGGGTATGTTAAGATATTTTTACTGCGGTATTTTATTGACGTCTTATTATTTTCATTATTATTAATTTATTATTATCATCATCTTCTTCAATCACCATGTCTATGACAATCAGCATCTTCACCAGTTCTTTGCTTTTTTCTGCTGCCACTGCGGCTTCTTCTGTCTTCTTGTGATAGATACATATACAATTTGTATACCTGAATGCGGCTGGCTGCATCTTCTGCCGTATGTTGAGTGCAGAGACAAATCAACTGTTGGTAAGAAGCCACTCATCATCATCTTTGTACCATTTTTTGTATAGCCTCTTCTTCTGCTTCATACGGCTTCTTCAGACTTCTTGGAGATGCTCCCATTTATGTATTCTTTCAGCATATATTTGGTTTAGACCGGGTGTGGTGGGGTTGTTGCTGCGCTTCAGCCTTAAGTGAGGGGCCCAGAGAGACACATCTGGGAGCTATCAGATACTGCACCTATCAGTCTATCTGGTCTCTATTGTCCGCTTCTTCTGTGAATGATACTTCTACTCCTCTTGAATTTGTAAACATTGCAGGATTAGAGTTGATGTAGTCCTGATGGGGGGTTTGCGCATCTGCACCTGAAGTGAGTGGCCCGAGAGAGACGAACATCTGGTTATTATCAGATCAGCACCATCTTATTCTAGTCTTGTCTCATATCCTCTTCATACTTGTGGATGATTTCTCCCCATGTGAATGTATACTTACAGGCATCTTATTTGATGTTTGACCTGGATGGTGGTTTGCTTCTTCTTCATGCCTTAAGTAGTGAACCGAGAGACAAGACAAGCGGGTTTATTTCAGCGCTGCACCTTCTTTCTAGTCCTTGTTCGCATTCCTCTGTCTTGTGAGATGATGCTCCCCAGGGAGATGTATATCTGAACAGGCTGTATTTTTGGGTATGGAGACCTGGAGGGTGGGGGTTGGCTGCATGCTTCATCCTTAAGTGAGTGACCGAAGACATTACAGCTGGTATATTCAGCATGGCTCACAACCTTCTTGTCTAGTCTTGGGCTCTGCCTCTTCTTTGTGTGTTGTGGCGCCCCTTGAGATGTAAACAGAACTGGAAATTTATTTGGATGTAGACCTGTATGGGGGTTTTGTGCGGCAGCGTTCAGCCTTTTGTGAGTGACCCGGAGTGATTCAGCTGGTTTTAATCAGCTCAGCACCAGCTTTTCTAGTCTGTTTCTCCTTTCCGCTTCTTCGGGGTGATGAAGCTCCCTTGTTATGTAAACATACAGGCATATATTTGTTGTGACCGGATGTGGTTGGCTGTAAAAAAGGTGCATCTTCAGCCTTATGTGATGGCCAGAGAGACAATACAGCGGTACAATCATTCCAGCATTTCTATTCTTTTTTTTTTCTCATATGCGCTTCTTCTTCCTTCTTCTTCTTCGTCACGCGTGCTGCCTGGTGCTGGACCATGCATTACGCTGTGGCTATCTTTTGTGGTGTACCCGAGGTTGGGGCAGCGGGCTCGTCAGCCTTAAGTGAGTGGCCAAGGGACATCATCATGCATCATGTGTAGTGATTTTTTTCTTCCTCTTGTCTTCTTCCCTCTCGTCTTCTTCTACTTGTTTTGATATGATGATCCCATGACATATACACATACAGGCAGATTTTGATGTAAACCCGGATGTGGCTGCATCTTCAGCCTTAAAGTGAGTGCACCGCGAGTGAGAAGAGAGAGAGAGAGAGAGTGACAGCTGGGTAATCCCCAGCGCTTCACCATCATTTCTAGACGCTCATGCCGACGTCCATCTGTGATGACAGGACCTTACAAGGCATAATGGTTTTGATTGTGAGACCCAGATGCTGGCTGGCGGGCTGGCTGGCCTGCATCTCTAAGCCTTGAGTGGCCATAAGAGACATACACAGCTGGTGCAAACAGCTCCTCCTCCTCTTTCTAGTTTGTTTTGTTTGTTTTGGTTTTTTCTGTCTTCATCTTGCCAGGATCAGGACACATGTCAATACCATACACATTCTATCTTTTGAGTATACTGAGGGCGGGCTTCCGGGCATATTGCGGCCTTAATGGGGGGCCCGGAGACCAGCTGTTTGTCTTCAGCTCATCATCATCATCATCATCATTTGTGTCTTCTTCTGCGTGTGATGAGCACACCATGACTTATACATACACTTGTCTTACTGTTTGCCAGCGAACATTTCTGCCTAAGTGAGTTGCATCGTCAGCCTTATGTAAGCGAGTGGGCACAAGAATGACCCAAATTCGGCAATCATCAATCAGCCGTTTCTCTGTCTCTTCTGTCCTTCATCTGCTTCTATGATGATGAAGATGATGGCTCTGTCTGTCTGTCTTCTGTCTGGCTCAGCATCTTCAGCACGTTTTGGAGTGTGCCTCGCAGCGCGCGACTCTCCGCTCATCTCTCTCTCTCTCGCACTCTACTGCAACTGCTCCCTGATGTAGGTACGGGGGTTTCTCTCTCCGCTCTGCTGCATATCTTCCAGCCCTTAAGTTGTAACGGAGTTTCTCTCTCTCTCGCGCTCGCCTACGCTCTCGGCGCTGTTGTCACAGCCTTATTGGTGTTACGTAAGAGTCACCTGGTTACGCCCGACTTTTAACCCGCGCGCATCTTCTGCCTAAGTCAGCGGTCAAGAGAGACTTGTCTCCGATTCTTGGGCCAATCTTTGGATTTTGTGTTGTGACCACCCAACGTCTAATCGACATGGAAGTTCCCCCTCACACCAACCGGCATGCTGGGCGGTGGAAAGCGTCCGCGCTGGTCTTGTTGCAAATGCGCGCGGCGCGCAGCAGCCTTAAGCCTTAAGCTGCCCTGGTGGGGGGGAAAATGGATGGACCCAGCCTCCACCTTCCCACCCCCCTCCCTTTTCAGTGGGGAGAAAGGAAAGCGAGTTGCACTCACCTCCCTGTTGTGAAGGAGAGAAGCGTCCTTCTGTCGGAGAGAGGAAAAAGCTCCTGTCCAAGGCTGTGTCTCATGTGATCGCAGTGAGTGCTGCTCTAACTAAGTACGATCACCCCGACCGAGAACTAGTCGTCCGACGTATGAGTTGGCACCGGCCACGTCGATGGGGTGAATATCGTTCTGGTCCCCGCGAGCGCTGCTCGCGCGTCGCCAAGTCTCATGTGGTGTGCTTCAGCCACCGCGGACGCCCGCCGTTCCTCACGTGTTTCGTTGCATTGTCCGACGCGTCTGGCAACTGAGTATATCGTTACTAATCCCGGCGGGGAGTATGACTTGAGGCCGTTCAGGCAAAGCCATCAGATGGTAGACCGCACCATTGGATTAATCAGCACTAGCTCGTAAA
>JAMYXO010008792.1:5000-10455 GCA_033310375.1 Conus canariensis
TAGTTTATACAGAATGTGAAATAAGAGAATAAGTGCTTTCTTTCCTTTGTTAGCTATATTTTGACATGCAAAACTGAAACTAAGTCTTGTTGAGAAATATATTCCAAGATACTTTATATGCATTTACTACCTGAAACTTTCTCATTTCCATAGTTCCATTTCTCACTCGCTGACAAATATCCACCCTTACGAAAACAATAATATTACTTTTGTCCATGTTTACTTTTAGTTCTAATTTTACTTGCAGCATTATATAAGCTATTCAACTGCCTTTGTAAAACCGACTACTGTTATAGACAATAAAATAATGTCATCAGCAAAAAGTAGAATAAACAGTTCTATGAAATCGAACGTAACTCCATGAAGACCATTCTCAATTATTTCCAAAGCCAGTTCATTTATAAATAGTGAAAACAAAACGGGACTACAAACATCTCCTTGCTTAAACCCCACGTGTACATTTTAACGCATCAGACAATGATGCCCCAGATCTTACTCTTGCCTTTACTTCTTCATACATACTTTTAACACAGCGATACAACTTACCCTTGATTCCGTTCTTGATCAAAACTGGCCACAACAACTTTCTAGAAATAGAGTCAAATGCCTTTTCAAAATCACCAAAGGCAACATACAATTTTTTGTTATAGGCAAATTGTTTTTTGGATAGCAGCAAATAAAGTAAAAATATGGTCAATCGTTGAATATCCCTCTTAAAATCCGGCCTGGTGCTCACCTGTAATATCATTCTGGCTAATCCATTCTAGTAATCTGTTTATTAATAATTGAACTAATAACTTACTACTTACGTCACATAAAGAGATACCTCTATAGTTGTTTACGTCATTAACATTACCTTTCTTAAATAAAGGAATAATTATGGATTCTGTCCAGTTTTTCGGATAAATTCCATTTTCAAATAAATGGTTAAATAATGTTTACGAGGAAAATTAACAAACAAACTCACCGGAATTTTTGAAAAACTCACTTATAAGTCCATCCGGTCCAGCAGACTTACCATTCTTGAGTTTTCTAATGGCATGTAAAACTTCTTCTTTAGTTATTGGCCTATCAATTAATTTCTCATCATTGTCTTCAATGGAGATACCTTCAGTTATCTCTGTTTCGTCTTTTTCTAAGACAGTTTTGAAAATGATCAAACCATTCATTTACAGATATATCATTTGAAGGCTGGGATTTCCTTTTCGAAATCTGTGTACTGTGTCCCAGAAAACCTTTTGACTTTTTACAGAATTTACCAATTCATTTTACTAACGAATCGTTACGATCTTTTTGTTTTCTTCTATTTAGATTTTTATATTCACGTCTCGCAATGCAAAGTCTTTTTCTAATCTTTACATCTAACGTTTTTCTAAACCTTCTCAGCAAGCTTCGTACTTCACGTCGCGCTCGTCTACATTCATGATCGAACCAACCCTTCTCTTGATTTTTCTATCTACCTGTATCTTTCTTTCATGTGACTGGCTTGCTCTTTAACAATCTGATTAAACATGTTCAGAGATTCATTTACATTTCTATATACAAGAGCTTCTGCAATTTCTAATTTCTGATGAACATGATGTGAATTCATGGAAGAGTGAAACGTTCAGCATAGGTTTCTTTCCAACAATACTTAGTTATAAATTGAGCACTTTCTATAATAGGCCTGCGACTAATACATTCTTTTTCTGTTTGCATTCGAATACACAATAAAAGAGGTAAATGATCAGATTCAATTCTTTCGACAACCCTTAATGTTAGACGATCATACAAAAAATCAAACAAGTTTCCTGATGACAGAAAGTAATCATTGACACTACTTCCTGTGTCTGAAATATACGTTAAACGGCCTTCAAGGTCACCATACATACACCATTACAAATACATAGGTCCAAAACAGTGCACATGCTTAGTAGCTTTTTCCATAAGAGTTGATACAGTGTCTCAAATATCTCTGTGGTTGATTATTACATCCTTAGTATGGTTGACATGGAGTTTTGTAATCATGTAAAGTTTCAGGAAAAGATATTAGAAGTCCTAGCATTCATGTCACACACATTAATACATCAGCATCATCTAAACACAGTAATTTCTCGACAACACACTCCTCCAACATATCTATTCCGTTATCAAAACCATACAATGAGTAATATGGAGCATTTTCTGGAGGTACATAAGCACAGACAAGCAGGACATCTTTATTTAGTCCTAAAAGATCTTTTTCCAACATAAACAATAGACAATACTTGTTGTCACAATCAAGTGGATTAATGAAAGGGAGAAGAGATTACGAATCAAAACCATAATGCCTCCAGAACATCTCCCTTGCGTTGCCAATTTTACAGCAGGTTTGAAAAATATTTCATGATCATGAAAAATTTTATCATCAAGATTTTCTACAAACGTTTCTACTAACGATACAAATCAAAGGAAGAGACAAAGTTAACAAAATTTGCATCATTCAATTTTGATAAAAACCACACACGTTCCAATGCAAAAATGATACTGTATTTACAGGTGTAATCTACGTTTCCAGAGCTTTCACTCAAACAAACTATCTCCATCCGCGCCACTTGCATAGCTTTTCATCACCCGTTCGCTCAAGGTCATGGAGATTGTCATCCGTTTCTTTTGATTCCTTATTACTGTTTTTTACACAACGCATCCGTTTTACGTTTGCTTTTATACTTACTTACATTTCCAACAATCACAAACTACCATTTCACAACCATCATCAGAGTATATTTCCTTACCATGGTATGGGATCCGTTATTTTTATTATCATTTTTAGATGTACAATTGGCAGGTAAACTCGCACAGTACGCTTCGATTTCCATATGTTCCCCAGTCATGTTATCACCCTTACAATCCATTTCACTCCCAGCGATATAGTCACCTGTCACACAGTCATATTTGTCTGTTCTATCTACAGTCACATAGTCCCCAGTGTCAGTCTCACTTTTCACCATCATTGACAGATACATTTCTGTCGCACTATCACATCTACTTTCAGTACATTTCGAAATCTCACAACACATAGCACAATTATTTACAGTATTAGCATATGAGGTGGTATTTCTTTTAATATTCTCTTCATCATTATCGTCAAGGCTTACCATACAAGAAACACAATCATTGCAAACATACATTACATGTTCATTTGACACACTGACACGACCAATGCCCTTCACATGGCGAAGTTGTTCACGTTCGAGCAGCCCGTGCTCTGCACGGACACATCGCACGCCGGTTTAACTTGGCACAGTTCACTGACCCACTAACTCTTCGCGCTCGTGCATATTCTTCCCTGACATCATGAGGTGACCCTTTTAAATTTTTTACACCTGTTGAACCTTGTAGGCAGGACAATTTCAAATTTCAAGGCCGGCCGTATCTTCATTTCAGTGGAACAAGATTATCACTGCCGTCTAGACCATTTCTTAGTTCCTTCAACAACAAGATGGTCATAGATCATGAAACGCCTTTTTATTTTGGTTCTGGCTAAACTTCAGGTGCGGTGAAAGCTTTCTTTAACTCCCTCCTCTGAAAGAAAAGTCTTCACCAACAAAAATCTGTGTATCCTTAATTCTTTTTTGCTCGCAAAATCATTTTCTTTATTTTATAAAAGGTACATCGTGCAATGATGGGGAGTCTGACCTAGAGTTTAAGCCCGGGGAACACGATCAAATTCAACGTTTTTTGGTAATTTCTAACTTGTCTGTGACCATGTCCTGTACAAGGCTTCAAGTCCTGCCAGGTCTCTCTTCCCTGCGTGGAATGCCCCTGAACAAAATGTTATTTCGTTTGGAACGACCCTCCAGATCATCCACCTTTTTGTCCAGAGCTTCAACTTTCTGATTCAGTCTATTTTTTTTCGCATTTTAAATGTTCATTTTCCTGTTTTAAAAATCAGAAATTTCATTTTTGGAGACTTTATTTCTTTTTGAATGTGACAACTCCTTTTCACCTTTTCATATCTTCACTCATTGTCACACTTTTCATTTTTAACACTCATCATCGCCATCAATCCTTTTAGGGTCGGGTCCTTGGCGTGGGGAATGCCCTGTCATCGTTGATCCTGTCCTTCCACACTGTCCCGCGCGCACCAGTGCCTGACGTCCAGCAGGTTGTCGTTTGCTGCCCGTGGTCTTCGAGCCAGGTCCGGTTGAGTCCACGTCCCCCCATGGTGAATTAAATTCCGAAATAGAGTAGGAAGAGGAGCATCCTACCATGACACGTCGGTACGGGATTGGGCTTCAAAAGGGCTACTGCATTAAAGCAAAAAATCTTGCCCTTTTGCCATAAACGCGAAAATACCACGAAAAACTGACCCCCAAATGGTCTAAAAGTCACGGAACGGAGGGCATGGTCTTCCAAGTCACCAGTTAAGGGCCAAACTGTGCTCACACAGAAACAGAGAAAAAAAAAGTATAATTATGCAAGCGCGTAAAGCGGTTGTCGACCGTCTTTGAGAAACAACCCCCCCCCCCCCCCCCCCCCCCCCCCAAAATACCTCAAATTTCAAAAAAGCGGCCCAAAAAGGTTTTGTTGGAGCGAGTGGAAACATTTCCATTCCCACTGAAAAGTACTCCCCTGTTCTATAAAAAGGGGGGGAGTACAAAAGTGTGAGGGGAAACTGGACATTTGGGGAAAATCCCAAACAAAAAACAGTGAAACAACTAAAAAAAACAAACAAACAAACAAAAAAAAAAAAAAAATGGTGAAACAAACGAAGAAACCAGGAGAAAACAAACGGAGAAAGTGGGCTGGAAGGGCGGGAGGAAGGGGGCGAGAACAACGAAGAACGGGTGAGCAAAATAGACACGGGGGCGTGAACGATTAGAAAAAAAAAGGGTGGAAAAACACTAGAAACTGGACAGGACGAAGCAAAAAATGGAGCAGAACTCTAAGAAAAGGACCAAAACATCTACAGAAAAGGGCCCCGAACTCTAAAAAAAAATGGACCAAAACATCTAAGAGAGGGACAAAACACTGGAGAACGTGATGAGAAGAACGGGGGAAAAGGGGGTTAAACATTATGGATGACTGAAACAAGTGACAAAGAGGGAAAAGAAAAGGATAAAACGAAGGAAACCCACAGACAAAAAGAGAAAAAAAATTTCCAATTTTTAGATACGAGAAAAAGTGTTTGGGGAGGAGAATATTTAATGCCATTTAAAAGAGGAGGAGAGAGAGAGGGGAGAGAAGAGAGAGAGAGAGAGGAGAGGGGAGGAGAGAGAAAAAAGGGGAAAAAACCCAAAAACCCCCCCCCAAAAAAAAGAAAATTTTCTAAAAAAATATATCACCAAAAACCCCCAAATCCTTTTTTAAAAAAAATTTTTAAAAAAAAAAAAAAAAACCCAACCCAACCCCCCCCCCCCCCCCCCAAAAACCCCCCCCCCCCCCCCCCCCCCCCCCCAAAAAAAAAAAAAAAAAAAAAACCCCCCCCCCCCCC
>JAMYXO010008793.1:0-10453 GCA_033310375.1 Conus canariensis
ACACACACAAAACAAAACACACGGCCAGCCCCGCGCGGCCCCGGCCCGCCAACGCACCCCACGCAAAGCACGCGCCCCCAAACCAAACACCCCAAAACACACACACACACACACCACCCCACAAAAAAAAAAAAAAAGAAAAAAAAAAAAGGGGGGGGCTCAAAACAAAAACCCCCACACACGCCCCAAAATCACAAACAAAAAAAAAATTTTTTTTTTTTTTCCGGCATACACACAACCCTAAAACACAACCCGGCCACGGCACGGGGACGCACGCACGCACGGGGACGGGGCCCCCACGGGAAAAAACCCCGCCCCCAACCCCACAAAACACAAACCCCCACACACTGACGACTGAAACCAATTTATTTGTCAGATTAAAACCCCATGGTTGTACAAAACACACACACACACACACACACACAACCCCACACACCCCCCACAAAAACACAACACCCTTCCCCCCACACACAGAGAATTTTTCCCTTTCAATAAAAATATTGGGATAATCGCAAAAATTTTAAAAAAAAATTTTATTTGAAGGGGCCCCCAAAAACGACTATTTTATATACTTTTGGGCCAGTGCCCCCTACTTTTGGGCCAGTGCCATACACCTTAAGTGGTCAAATTGTTAAAAAATAAAGAAACAAACCGATAAACCTGTTTTTCCCAAAAAAGCACTTCTTGTGAAAATATAAAAATATTTGATTTAAACCCCTCCATTTAAAAAGAAAAGATTAGAAAAGGGGAAAAAAAAATCACCAAAAGCCCACACCTAGGAAAAGACCCTTCGTAGAAATATTCTGTTTTCCAAAAATAGAGTCTCATGCTAATATGGGCTTTATCCCCCGAAGGAAAAAGGGTTTTAAAACAACCAGTCAGAAATCCAAAATTCCTAAAAATAAAAAAAAACTACCCCTTTCAGTTACATTGGCCCCATTTTCGTTCCGGGCCCATAATGGAACTGATTTAAAAGAAAATGGATCACTTTCAAACTTGGGGCCCCCCTCCCGTTTTTTCATTTTTAATTTTTCCCCAATTTTTTTTTTTTCACTCCCTTCGCAATTTAGAAGGAACCCCCCAAAAAAAAACTTGACCAAAAAAAAACCCTTTTAATAAAAATTTCAATGAAATAAGAACAGTTTATCTCAAAAGATGATTTCCCCTTTTTTGTTTGGGAAACACTTTTCCCGAAATTGGCATTTAATTCTGAAAATTTTTAATCAACACAAAAATAAGATGTTGAAAAATGCCATGGGGGATACTGATAGCATGGGTGTAATGCCATGAAATGAATTTCAAATTTTTAAAAAGGCGTAAATATTGAATTTGCCCTTTCCCCCCCAAAAAGTGCGAAAATTAAATTTTTTTACTTTTAGATAATTTGTTACAAAACAGTGCTTTTTGGGAGTGCAGTGCCTGGCAGTGCTTGACCCGAAAAATTTTTTAAAAAAACAATCTTGAGAAAAAGTTTTCTGTTGGGCAATTTTCATCAGCCCCCAATACTTCCTTTCCCCGTAAGTCCCAAAAATTTGGCAGCCCGAAATTTAACATAAACCAAATTGATTTTTTTAAAAGAAAATTGTTTTTTAAAAATGTTAAATTAAGTATAGGGTTTGGGGGGCCCCAAAAAGGGCCTTTTCCCCCCCCCTTTTTTCCCAAAGAAAAATTTTTCCACATTTCCCCTTTAAATAAAAATTTTTTTAAACCCCCAGTTACTTTTTTTTTCAGTTCGGGTTTCCCCTGGAACCCCTGGTCCCGAAAAATAAAAAAGTTTTATCACTAACCCCCCCCCATTGAAACCCGGAGGATATAATAGAAAGAATGAGGGGCTGGGGGCACGTTTATGCTGCAGTGTTGGGGTGGCCGCGCGGCCCCCCCTGGTGTGTTTTGTGTGTGTGTTTGTGTGTGGGTGTGGGGTGTGTGTGTGTGTGTGTGGTGTGTGTTAAAGTGCATGCGTGTGCGTTTCATGTGGGGCATTTCCCCGCGTGCGGGGCGTTCGGTGTGAGTGGGGCGCGCGCCCCTGTGTGTGTGTGTGTAAGTGACTAAAGGGCAGATAGGAGATAGAGAGAGAGAGGGGAGAAGAAGAGAGAGGGGAAAAAAAGGAACACTTGAAAACTTTTTGACATTTGGGATGTAATTTGGCCCTACAAAAATGGTCTTGGGGACAAATCGGCGGGGTGGAAACGGGGGGGGAGGGTGGGGGGGTGGGGGGGGGGGGGGGGGGTGGGGGGGGGGGGGGGGGGGGGGGGGCGGGGGGTTTTTTGGGGGGGGGAGGGGGGCAACAACAAAATGTTGAAAAAAAAAAAAATAAAAAAGGCCTATTTCCGACCTTTTCCCGATAAAAAAGAATTTAAAAAAATTTTTAATCAAAAAAAAGCCCCCCCAAACTTAAAATTTTTGCAAAGGGTAAATACCTTTTAAAAACCCTTTTAAAAACCCTTTAATTTTTAAGAAAATAATTATTTTAAAAAAATTATTTGGATAGAAATGTGAATGCCAAAAACAACAAAGGGAAAGGGGGGAGGAGAAATTTTCCGGACACCCCTGGGGGGGGAAAAGGCCCCCCATAGTGAAGCCCCCCAAGAAGGGCGACCCTTTTGGGGGGCCCGGGAACTGGCCGGGGGAAACCCCAACCCCGCCCTCTTCGTCCCAGGGGAAGATCTGCCGCGTTCCCCTTCACCCCCGCCCCAAAAAAAGGGGGAAACCCCTCGAGAAAACCCCCCAAAGAGAAGGGCACAGGCCCGGGTTTTAGAAGCGGGAAAGGCTGCACAAGGAAACCAGAAACTTTTTTTTTACGAACAATTGTGGAAGTTTATTCCCAATGGGAAATTTAACAATTCCCGTCCCCAACTATATATCGATTTTTTTAAAAAGGGTTTCCCATAGCCCTCCCCCTCATTCTTCGCTTTTGGAAGATCTTGGAAAGCCTACGGGTTTCCCCTGAAAAATCATTAAACCCTCCCCGCAGGACATTACGACCAAAAACCCAGGTGTGGTTTCGACATGATTGACCAGCAGAGCCCAGTTTGGGTTTCCCCGTGGGAACCGGGGTCCCCGGGAAGGGGTGCGTGAATTTCCCCGCCGAAAAATTTTCCCTTTTCCTCATTGACTGGGGGTTTTGAGGAAGGCCCCCCAGCGGGTATGGCGAAAGGGCTTGAAAGGGGGGCCCGACAGCCCCCGGCCCTTTAAAAACTGCACCCCCTTCCCCCCCCGACGGGAAAAAATTGCACTGCTGCCCCAACCCCCCCCAGAAAAAACACCCAGGAAAGAACATCAAAAGTTTGGCCCTTTAAAGCCCCCTATGTGGGGCTCCCAAAATTCACCCCCGACAAGACCAAGATCATGAAGGTGAAGACGAAGGAGCGCCCGAAAAAGACCAGTGTGCGAGGCTCACTCTAGAGGAGGTGGAACCCCCTTCCCAAGTCCCCCTTCGGCCCCAGCTATATCTGGGCCCCCGACACCCAACATTGAAAAGGGAAAGATTTTCAACCGGGATGGGCCCCTCGCACCCCGGGCCTTTTCAGGGGGCTGAAAAACATCGGGGAAGTCAACTGTCCTGAAAAACCAAAACAAGTTGAAATCTGCAGGTCCAACGAAACGTTTCCAGTACCCCCTTAAACCCGCCTGGGAAAACCATGGAGAACCAACAAGAAGATTGAGAGTGGGGCCTTAAAAGAGGCTTCGAAGGGAAGGGGTGTAATCGCCGAATCATGAAAATTTTCTCTTGGCACAGCGTGTCCCCCCCAAAACCAGGGAAGTGTCAAGGCGAACCGGAAATAAAAACAAAAATTGTGGGCCGAGGGAAGCAGGGGGCGGGGGAGGGGGCCCGGGGACCCCATCCCCCAAAACTCCCTTGGGAGGGGCAAGCCCAAACTCCCCCCATACAAGCGCGGGAGAGGGGGCACCCCCGGGGGAAAAAGGGAACCCGAGGCAGACCACAGGGCACCTGGGGGAAAGGACAGTGGGAAAGGAGACGAAAGAGGCCAGGCAAAAAACCCTGGAATGAACTGGGGGGCCTGGTTTCCCCAAAGACAGAGGGGGGCTGGAGGGATTTTTGTTGGGGGGCCCCTTTTTTTTTCGGGAGGGGCGGGAGGGAAAGAGATTAAACGAAACTAAAAGCCAAAACCCGATTAAGACTGAAAAGAATAACAAAACAATGTCAAAAGGGGACAACCCCCAAACCGGCTGCAATTCTTAAGCTCACTTTTTATTCAAAAATTCTTGCTGAAACCCAAACAAAATTTGGCGTTTTTTTGGGGTTTCCCTTGTTTTACCTCACGTCAAGAAACCCCATAACTTACCATAAAAAGGGAAAAAAAAAAACAACAAAACAAACAAAAAAAAAAAACCCTTTAAACTTGCCCCAGTGCTTTATCCCCCGAGGGTATGAGGTCATCAACCACTGCTGACCCCAAACAATTTTAAACCCCCTCTTTTTTCCCAAATACTTAAAATAAACCACTTTGGCTGATAAAAAACCCAAAGCGATAATAGAAACCCCCAGCCCCCCCTTCCCGATACCCTTTCCCCAAATTCCCCCCTTTTTATTTAATTTTTAAAACTCAAACAAAACAGTTAAGAGCTAAGGCTGTATTTTTTTGCTTTTGGTGCCCCAACCTTTCTAATTTTTTTCTTTTTTTTTTTAGTTTTGGGAATATTTCTTCCATTTTTAAACTAAGAAAGATCAAGAAACCAAAAACCTTTTTCAAAGTAATTTTTTTAAAAAAAAAAAAAAAAAATTTTCAAAATTCATCCCGGAAAGATTGTACACCCACTTTTTAAAAGTGCCCCCATTAAAAACAAAACGATTTCGAAAGGTCTTGTTTTTTTTTTTTTTTTTTTTTTTTTTTGGCTGCCCCAAAAATTTCCCCTGCCCAACCACCCCCAAAAGGCAGTGAAAACCCAAAAAAACGCCGTCCTCATTCCCGACACCCCGTCCACAGCCACAGCCCGGGTCGGCCCCCAACCGCAGCCCCCGGGCCCCCCCCCGGGCCAATCCCCCCAGGAAGCAGTCAGTGTCAAGTCGCCCCAAAAAAAGGGCAACCCCAACCCCCCGCGGGAAGCCCCCGGAAACTCCCTGCCGATCACTTCATTTGGTTTTTTCATTGGCCCCCTGTTCTAAAACTAAAAAACGCCATGACAAAAACCCAAACCTAACCTCCTACTGACGACAAAAATTTTGTTAGTTCGCGGAGCCGGGGGTGATAAACCCTCTCCCCCGGAGGGGGGCCCCCACCAACGCCCGGCCAACGACACCCCCATGGCCCTTCGCCGATACCGGGGGACCCCGACGGAACCAAAAAAAAAAACCAAAAAGGGGCCCCACAAAAAACTTGGAGAGACATAAAAAATTTTGGGGTTTCACCTTTGAAGCAGGGCATGAAGGGCCACAGAATTTTAGATTTTTTTTTTATGCTGAAACGATGAGAATGAGGATGTTTTAAAAGGGTTTTTATGCTAGGGAATCAAATTTCCCGGCTGAGACCCCCACAGACAGGCCCGTACTCTAAAGCTTCCCCTTTTAAAAAAAATATCCCGGGGTTCCCCAAACCCGGGCCCGAGAGATACAGGGGAAACCAACATGTTTGGGGCAGGGGAAAATTTTAGGGAACACCCCTCCCGAAAAAAACATCCTTTAATGGATGAAACCGGAAATGTTTTGGTTCCCCGTCTTCCCCCACTGAAAACCGCAGCAAACCCCCTTTAACTCTGGGGTAGGGGGCCCCGGTCGGGGGCAAAAAAACCCCCCATGACTCCCGATGGGATTCCCAAACCCCCGACCTCCCAACCGGGAGCCCCCCGACGCTAACCACTTTTGCTACGGCGGCTGGTGAAATCGCAAGTCTTGGTTTAAGTCACAAATGTAAACAGTGACAGAAAAAACTTTTTTTTTTCCCCATCGCGCGCATGCTCACTCCCAGACCCCGATGGATGGGAGATTAAAAAGTCCAAAAATAAAACCTAAAACTCCCCCAAAAGGGCGCTATGTTTTTTTAAAAAGATTAAACTAAAAGACGGGGGGTTTTTGGGGTTTTGGGGGGACCCCAAGAGCATGATTTAGCTAACCTTTTTATGTAATGCCCCCACCCCCATTTCCCCCTGTAAAACCCCAACCCCCCTTCCTCCCGTCCTACCCCCCCCCCCCCTTTCCCCGTCCTCCTTTTTTTTCCCCTTTAAACTCAAGTTTGAGAGGCAAGGTGAGGGGCCAGCCCCCCAAAGCCTTGGCAAACTGGTTTTTTTCCCAAGGGACCCAGTCTTTCCGGACAGGGGCCCGTTTAAAAAAGCCCCGTCAAAACTGGTGTTTTTTTCCCAAAGGGACCCAGGGCTTTCTTTCCTCGGACAGGAGGCCGGCCCCAAAAAAAGCCTTCAATCTGGTTTTTTTCCCGGCCCCCCAGTCTTTCTCGGAAAAGGAGCCCCCGCCCCCAAAAAACCATCCAAACCCGGTTTTTTTTCCAAGGCCCAAACCCCGTTTTTTCTCGGGCCCCGGAGCCCGCCCACAAAGCCTGTCAATCTGTTTTTTTTTTTCCCAAAACACCCCTCTTTTTTTCTCGACAGGGGCCCAGCCCACAAAAGCCTGTCAATCCTTTTTTTTCCCAAAAGGGACCCCCTCTTTTTTCGGACAGGAGCCAGCCCAAAAGCCTGTCAATCGGTTTTTCCAAGGCACCCAGTCTTTTTTGCGGGCAGGAGCCAAGCCCCCCAAAGCCTGTCAATCTGGTTTTTTTTTTCCCAAAAGGGACCCATCTTTCTCGGGGGCAGGAAACCAGCCCCAAAAGCCTGTCAAACTGTTTTTTTTCCCAAAGGGACCCCGTCCCCTTTCTCGGAAAAGGGGCCCGCCCCCAAAGCCTGGGCAATCTGGTTTTTTCCCCAAGGGACCCAGTCTTTTCGGACGGAACCCCCCCCACAAAGCCTGGGCAATCTGGTTTTTTTTCCCAAAGGAACCCCCATCCCTTTTTCGGACAGGGGCCCAGCCCCCCAAACCGTCAATCGGGTTTTTTTCCAAAAGGGAAACCCCTTCTTTTCCTTCCCACGGTTTTTTTCAAAAAACTAATTTCCCGGGGAAAGCCCAAAAACCCTTTCCCCGTAACAATGGGGAAAAAAAAACAGGAAAAGCTTGACAAAGCAAAAAAAGTCTTTAAAACCAAAACCCCCCCGCCCCCCCCCCCCCCCACCCCCCGGGCCCCTCCCAAATGTTTAGAACCCCCAAAATTTCCCAAGCTCTTTGGGGGAACCTCATTCAGGTTTTTTTACCTCTCAAAGCCCCTTCCCGCTGCCCCCTTTTGGTATGGGTAAGACATCCGTCTTAAAAAACGCCTCTCTCTTTTCTCTCTCTCCTGTTTAAACTTTCGCCCCCTCCCCCCCCTCTTTGGTCTCTCTTCCCCCTCTCCCCCTCCCCCCATTTTCTCTCTCTCCCCCCTCGGGGGTGCGCGCACCCTTTAAAAAAGACACCCAAAACCCATTTTCCCAAAAAATTTCGAGTTCCTTTTCCCCCACACCGCCATAAATAAGGCTAATTGGGAAAACCCACCCCTAAGTTTGAAACTCTTAAGTTCCAATTAACAACAATAACAAAAACGTCACAACAGCATTTGAAAGTAGTGTTTCTTTTTTAAATGACGTCAAAAGAGGGGCCCTCAGAGATCCAAAGGGTTTTTTGTTTGTGGGTGGCTGAAAACCGGGGACTGGGGCAAAAAAACTGTGAGGACCAGGGGCTTTTTGGGGAGAGACAGTTGTTTTGAGTGCCACTTTTTACTGGCCCAAACATTGAGGGGAAAAAGGTAAATTTTTTTGTCCGTGAGGACTTTTTTGAGCTTTTAAAAACGAAAATGTTTTTGCGTGAAATTGTGGAAAACCAAAGGTGGGGAAGTACTTGGGTGAAAAAAATGCAGTTTTTTTCCCGAGCGGGGAAAAAATTTTTCTGTTTTTTGTTCGAGCCCTCCTCGACGTTTTAAACGATATTGTTTAAAGACATCAAATGGGGTTTAAAACAGGTTTTAAGTCAAAGAAATAATTTTATCATTCGCAGGATAATAAAAAAAATATGCTTTAAAGATCCTGTCCCCTAAACTTTGGTTTTTGGGTGTAAGATTTACTTTAAAAAAAAACTATTATTACATAAAAATTTAAATGAAATGAGGCCCCCGGGAAAAAGTAAAAGATAAAAACCCAATGGGGTAACTTTTTCCCCCCATTAAAAAAACCTAACACAAGTAACTTTAAATTTAAGACTGGGCCCCCCCCCAGGCCCCTTTTTTAAAATTGAAAAAAAGCCCGACCCAAACACCCTAACGAAAAATTTAAAAGTGGGGAAAAAAAAAAGCGCAAAGGGCCAAACAACTCCCAAATGTCTTTTAAAAAGTTAAAGACTTGGGAAAAAATTTGGAAATTAAGGGGGGGGGGGGGAAAAGGGGGGGGTTTTTAAGATGGAGAAAAATGGGAAAAAAAAAAATTTAAAAAAATATATTCAGATATGAAAACTTTTTCACTAGCTGCAAAAAGCGAAAACCAAACGTAAAACCCTTTTTGAAGGCAGATAATTTAATTTTTCCCGCTCCCAGGGCCTTTTCGTCCCCCTAATCGAAAATCATCAGGGGGGACCCCGGCTGTTGTTTTCTGCGCCCCCCGGCGGGCAAATAAAAAGACACAAACCCCAGTTCCCCAAAAAACCGTGGTGTTTCTCAACCCCCCCCAAGGGTGCAAAAAAAAATCCAATAGCACCCCCAAAACACCAGTGAAGGGGAGAAAATGAAACCAAAAAAGAAAAAGGGGTTACGATGGTTTTCCCCTTTTGCAAGCTAGTGAAAGTTTTTCAAACTGTAAATATATTTTCCCTTTAAATTTTATGTTCCCCCAAAATTTTTTTCCCTCTTCAAAATCCCTCCCCCCCCCCCCCCCCCCCCCCCTTTATTCCCAAATCTTTGCCAAGTTTTCCCTTACTATGAAGACCCTTTTAATTTTTTGGCCTGCACTTGGTTTTTTTCCCCCAAATATTAGATTGTTCGTCTTTGTGTTTGTCTGGCTTTATTTTTTAAAGTTTAAAAGGCGTGCCAGTCTTTTAAAAAAAGTTACCCCTGTTTTAGGGTTTTTTTAAGGGAAAACAAAAGTTACCCCACTTTTTTTACTATTATTACATACACGTGTGGAAACCTAAAAATTTTTGATCGTTTTTTAAAAAATAAAGTTTCCAAATTAAAATTTATATCTGGTATTTAAAAAATTCAGAAAAACCCCCCCGATCAATAGGCAAAAAATATTTGCCTACCAAATTTTTCACTTTGAAATATATTTTACTTGATGCCCGACAGTGCTTTTTTCATGTTTATGTCTCGGGGAGTGCTTGACTGAAAAATTTTAAAAAAAAACAAAACTTGGGAAAAAAAAATTCAGAAATAATTTTTCACTTCCTTTTCCCGTAAGTTTGAAAACCGGCAGCTGAAATTCAACAATTTTAAATTTTTATAAATGGGTTTTGATGTATCTTATATGGTGTAGAGCCCAAAAAAGGCCCCTTTTTTTCAAAAGAATCCCCCAAAATTTTTTTTTTAACTGAAAAATAAACACCCAAATTGTTTTAGTTTTTCCCGTTGTTTATTTCTCCAAAATTTTTTTTTCATCAAAGAAGGTTTCCCCCGGGAATTTTTTAATTGGGGGGCCCGCAAACCTTCCCAGCAATTGCAGTTTAACCCAAAACACCCCCTTCATCAGCGAAAAAAGAAAAAAAACACAAGAGGGTATAATGGAAAAAAATGATGGGTAGGTGCATGATTATGCATTTTCAGTGTGTGTGTGTTGTGTGTGTGTGGTGTGTGTGGGGGTGGTGGGGTGTTTTTGGGTGTGTTTTGTGCGTGTGTTTTGTGTGTATTTCCCTGTGTATCCCCT
Organism: Conus canariensis; assembly: GCA_033310375.1. Taxonomy (NCBI): domain Eukaryota; kingdom Metazoa; phylum Mollusca; class Gastropoda; order Neogastropoda; family Conidae; genus Conus; species Conus canariensis. Next base: position 9,880 of record JAMYXO010008793.1, read on the forward strand.
GTTTTGGTGTGTTTGTTGTGGGGGTGTTTTGTGAGGAGAGAGAAAAGAGAGAAGAGAGAGAGAGAGAGGGAGATAATGTGTGCTTGATAGAAAAGAAAGAGGGAGCCTGTGCAAAGAGAGGAAAAGAGGAGAGAGAAAAGGGGAGAGAAGAGACAGAACAGAGAGAACCCGAGACAGAGACAGAGACAAAAAGGGGGGGAAAAAAAACCCTTTTACACTTTTGAAATTTCTGGTAAAGTATTTTTCCCTTGGGAAAAATTTGGGCTTGTGACAAGGTTGGGGGAAGGGGGGGAGGCGGGGAAGAAACCCAAAAAGCAAAAAAATAAACACACACAAAACACACCCCCAAAACACACACAACGGCACACACACCCCAAAAACCCCACACAACCCCAAACAAACACACACAGGCACCCCCCAACACACCCACACAAAACACAAACCCCAACAAACACACACAAACCGGAAAAACAGATACACAGAACCCTACAACAACCCCCCACCCCCACAACACACACACCCCCAACCCCACACAAAAAAAACACACACACACACACACGACCCAAGAAACCCT
>JAMYXO010008794.1:0-10452 GCA_033310375.1 Conus canariensis
CAAAGGGGCAGAGCTGGGGCCCCCTCTTGAGGTTTTTGCCCACGTCTGGGCAAGGGACAGAGACCCGACCCGGCTGCTCTCTTGAGGTTTCCCCACACTGGGTGATCAAGGACAGAGACGAGCCCCCTCAAGGTTTTTGCCCACACTTGTTTCAAAGGGGCGAGACGAGGGCCCCTGGCTCCAAATTGAGTTTTTTTTGGGGCCCACCCCGGGTAAACAAAGGACAGAGACCCGAGCCTCTGGGTCATCTTGAGGTTTTTTTCCCCCACGCTGATCAAAGGGGCAGAGAAATAACCTCTCTGGCTCACTTTTAGGTTTTTTCCCACACGGCGATCAAGGAAAGAGACTGAGCCTCCCTGGGGGCCCTCTTGGGTTTTTTTCCCACACTGGCTGATCAAGGGAAAGAACTGACCTCTCTGGCTCACTTGAAAATTGGGCCCCCAAATGGGTAAAACCAAGGGGCAAAAGACTGAAACATCCTGGCTCATTTTTGAGGTTTTTGCCCCCACTGCTAAACAAACCAGAGACTGGGGCTTTTCGGGCCCTCTTTAGGTTTTTCCCACACTGGCTAATCAAGGGGCAGAGACTGACCCTCTGGCCCCATTTTGAGGGTTTTGGGCCCCCCCTGGCTTTACAAGGGACAGAGACTGACCCCTCTGGCTCTCTTTATTTTGCCCAAAACTGCAAAAACCCAAGGGCAAGACTGAGCCTCTGGCCCATCTTGAGGTTTTGGGCCCCACTGGGTTTATCCCAAAAGGACAGCCACCCGGCCCTCTTAAAGGGTTTTGGGGCCCCCAAATTGGGGTTATCAAGGAAGAGACGGGGCCTCTCTGGGTCATTTAAGGTTTTGGGGCCCCCACGGCTGATCAAGGGGCCCGAGACTTAGCCCCCTGGCTCACTGAGGTTTTTTTCCAAACTGGCTGACAAGGGGCAAAAGGGCGAGCCCTCTGGGTCATCTTGGGGTTTTGGGCCCCCAAAATGGCTGAACAAGGGAAAAGACTGACCCCCTCTGTTTAACTGAGGTTTTTGCGACACTTCCCGAACAAGGGAAAAACGAGCCTCCTTTGGGCCCCTCTTGAGGTTTTTCCCCCACCCGGCCCGGGTCCCAAAGACCAAAAGACTGAGCCCTCTGGCTCATCTAGGGTTTTGCCCACACTGGGTTATTAAGGGGTAGAGACTGACCCTCGGCTCATCTTAGGTTTTTTTCCCCCAAAGGGGGGATCAAGGACAAAACAGAGCCTCCCTGGCTCACCCTTTAGGTTTTGGCCCCCCACTGGTACCCAAGGGGGCCCGATGACTTAAACCTCTCTGGCTCATCTTTTAGGTTTGGCCCCACTGGGGGACAAACAAAACCCGAGCCCCCCCCCGGCTCATCCCTTTAGGGTTTCACACCCTGGCGATCAAGGGGCAGGACTTTAGCAACTTGAGGTTTGGCCCACCCCCTGGCAACAAGGGACAGAAAACTGAGCATCTCTGGGTACATGAGGTTTTTTCCCCCACTGGGTGGGTCAAGGGGCAAAGACTTACACCCCGGGGTCATCTTTTAGGTTTTTTCCCCCCCCTGGGTGATCAAGGGGCAGAGCTGAGCCCCTCTGGCTCACTTTTAGGTTTGGGCCCCCACTGGGGATCAAGGGAAAAAAACGAGCCTCTCGCTCATCCTTTTTGGGTTTGGCCCCCACTTGGGTGAACAAAGGGCAAACTAGCCCCCCCAGGGGGGGGGGGGGGAGCCTCCCCTGGTTTTATCCGGGGGTTTTGGCCCACATGGCTGAAAAACAAAGGGACAAGGGGAACACCCTGATGGAAAGGCCTCTCTGGCCATTTTGAGGTTTTGGGGCACATTGGGGGCCCCCCCGGGCAAAAGGGGCGAGTTTTGGCCCTCTTGAGGTTTTGGGCCCCACACGGCGATCAAGGTTCAGAACGAACCTTCTGGGTCATTTTGGGGGTTTTTTCCCAAAACGGGGTGATCAAGGACAGAGACTAGAGCCCCAGAAAGGGTTTTTTCCCCCACGGGTTTATAAGGAAGAGACGAGCCTCTCTGGCTCATCTTGAGGTTTTCCCCCACCTGGGAAAAAGGGCAGAGACTGGCCCCTCTGGCTCCCTTGAGTTTTGGCCACCAAAAGGCTGTTTAAGGGGAAAAGACCACCTCTCGGCTCTTTTAGGTTTTTCCCCAAACCCGGCTGATCAAGGGAAAGAGACTACTTTCTGGCTCATCTTGAGTTTTGGCCCCCGAAATGGCTGATCAAAGGGGAAAAAGACTGAGCCCCCTCTGGCTTATCTTAAATTTGGGGCCCCCACGGGTGATCAAGGAAAAAGACAAACCTTTTCTGGGGGTTCTTGGGGGTTTGGGCCCCACTTTTTTGATCAAGGACAAGACGAGCCTCTCTGGCTCATCTTGAGGGTTTTGGGCCCCCAAATTGGCCCCGGATCAAAGGGCAGAGCTGAGCCCCTCTGGCTCTCTTTAGGAAATTTGCCCACATTGGGTGATCCAAAAAACAAGACTTTACCCCTGGCTCATCTGAAGGGTTTTCCCCCCAAATTGGGTTATTAAAAAGGGGGAAAAGACCGAGCCTCCTGGCTCATCTTAGGTTTTGGGCCCCCCACTCTGGGTCAAGGGGGCAGGGGACTGAACCTCTCTGGCTCACTTGAAAATTTGGCCCCCACGGCTGATTCCCAAAGGCCAAATTTAGCCCCCTGGCTCATCGTGAAATTTGGGCCCAAAACTTTGGGGGGATCAACGGGCAGAGGGCTGAGCCCTCTCTCCCCCACATCTTTATTTCACGCAAAATTTATGAAACAAAAGGGCAGAGAAATGAGCCTCCCCTGGCTCATCTTTTAGGTTTTTTCGCCCAATGCTGATCAAGGGGCAGAAAACTAAGCTCTCTCTTCTTGAGGTTTGGGCCCCCACTGGGGATCAAGGGCAGAGACGAGCCCCCCCAAAATTTTTGGTTTGGCCCACACGGGGGAACAAGGGAAAAGAGCCCCGGGCCTCCCCTTGGGCCCTCTTTAAGGGTTTTACCACACGGGTGATCAAAGGGGCAGAGACTGAGTCTCCTGCTCATCTTGAGGTTTGGCCCCACTGGCCTTTATCAAAACGGACAGAAGGCTGAAACATCTTAGGTTTGGCCCACACGGCCCGATCCAAAGGGCAAGACTGACCTCTCTGGGATCTTGATTTTTCCCCCCCTTTCCCGGCTGAAAAGGGGGCAAGATTCCACCCGGGTCATTTTGATTTTTGGGCCCCCCCTGGCGATCAAGGGGCAAGACTGACCCCTCTTCTCACCGAGGTTTTGGGGCCCCCACTGCTGATCAAGGGAAGAGACGAGCCCTCTGGCCAAACTTGAGGTTTTTTCCCACACTTGGGTGATCAATGGGCCAAAGACTAACCCTCTGGTCATCTGAGGTTTGGGGGGCCCACCACAAGGGGCATTAACTTAAAGGACAAAAAGAAAAGAGCCCTCTGGCTCATCTTGGGTTTGGGCCCCCACGGCTGATCAAGGAAAAGAGGCCCCGGCCCTCTTGAGGTTTTTCCCCACACGGGGGATTTAAGGGACCAGGAGGACTTTTATTTACCCCCTTAAAAAAAAAATAATTTTGGGTCATCTTGATTTTTGGGCCCCACTGGCTGACAAGGACAGAGACCCGGTCCTGGCTCATCTTGAGGTTTTTGGGCCCCCCACTGCTGATCAAGGGGCAAGACTGAGCCCTTTTGGGTCATCTTGGGGGTTTTGGCCCCCACTGGGTGATAAAAAGGCAGAAAACTGGCCTCTCTGGGTCATCTTTAGGGTTGCACCCGGCGAAACAAGGAAGAAACTGAGCCCCCTTTTGGCCCCAACTTGAGGTTTCCCCCCCGGCTGAACAAGGGAAAAAAACGACCACTCCTCCCATTTTGAGGTTTGGCCCCCACTGGCCCGATTAAAGGGGAAAAAGACGAAACCCCTCGGGCCCTCTTGGGGGTTTTTTTCCCCCCCCTGGCTGATCAAGGACAGAGACTGAGCCCCTCTGGGGCCCTTTAGGTTTGCCCACACTGGCGATCAAGGACAGAGACGAGCCTCTCTGGCTCATCTTTAGGTTGGCCCCCCCCTGGGTGATCAAGGACAGAGACTGAGCCCTCTGGCCTCAATTTTAAAGCAAAAAGGTTTTGGGTCAACATTTTTCCAGGAAACAAGGGGCAGAGACTGAGCCTCTCTGGGTCATCTTTAGGGTTTTTGGCCCCCAAATGCTGATCCAAGGGGGGAGACTGAGCCTCTTGTTTCCCACCGGTGAAAGGGGCAAACGAGCCTCTCTGCTCCCTTTGAGGTTTGGGCCCCACTGGCTGGTTTTAAAGGGGCAAAACAGCCTCTTTTGGGGTCACTTGAGGTTTTTGCCCACCGGCTATCAAAGGGGGGAGGAAATTTAGCCTCTCTTGCCTCATTTGAATTTTCGCCCACTGGGTACAAGGAAAAGAGACTGACCCTCGGCTCATCTTTGGGGTTTCCCCACTGGGGGAAAAAAGGGAGAAAACGGCCCCCCTGGTCATCCTTAAATTTTTGGCCCCCACCGGGTCAAGGGGCAGAAAAATGACCCCTCCCGGCTCCCTCTCGAGGTTTGGGGCCCAAAACTGGCTGATCCAAAGGGGCAGAGACGGGCCAATCTGGCCATCGGGGGTTTTGGCCCCCACGGCTTAAACAAGGGACAGAGCGACCTCTTTTGGCTCTCTCGAGGGTTTGGGGCCCCCCGGCTGATCAAGGGACCGAGACTGAGCCACCTTCTATCCTTTAGGTTTGGCCCACCTGGGGTTTATTAAGGGGAAAAAGACGACCCCCGGCCCCATCTTTAGGTTTTTTTCCCCCACTGGGCCCGTCAAAGGGCAGAGACTGAGCCTCCCGGGTCACTTGAGGTTTGGGGCCCCCCCTCTGATCAAGGGGAAGAGAATGACCCTTGGCTCATCTTTATTTGCCCCACCCCTGAACAAGGGACAGAGACGAGCCTCTCGGCCATCGAAATTTTCCCCACACTGGCAAAAGGACAGGGACTAGCCTACCCGGCTCATCCCGGGGGTTTTTTGGGCCCCATTCTGGCAAATAAGGGCCCCGGAGACTGAGCCTCTCTGGCCTTTGAGGTTTTTGGGCCCAAACTGGCTAACAACCTAAAGAGCCCCGGCCAAACTTTTAGGTTTTGGCCCCCCCACAGGCTTTATCAAGGGGACAGAAAAAACTGAGCCTCTCCCCGGGGCCCTCTTGGGGGTTTCCCCACTGGCTGATTTAAAGGGGCAGAGACTGAGCCCCTCTCCTCATGTTTGGGGGTTTTTGCCCCACTGGCTGGTCAAGGGGCAGAGGCGACCTCTCTGGCCCCAATCCCTTAGGGTTTCCCACACTCTGTCAAAGGGGCAAAAGACTGACCTCCCTGGCTCATCTTGAGGTTTGGGCCCCCACTGGGTGATCAAGGGGCAGAGACTGAGCCCCTTCTTTTTTGGCTCCCCCTCCCCATGAAAAGGTTTCGGGGCCCCCACTGGCCCGAAACAAGGGGAAAAGGACTGACCTCTCTGGCCATCCAAAAAAAGGGCCCCCACGGCTGATCAAAGGGGAAAAGACTGAAACCCCTTTTGGCTCATCCGAGGTTTTTCCCACATTTGGGTGATCAAGGGGCAGGAAGACCCCTCTCTGGTTTCCCATGAAAAAGGGGCGAGCCCCTCTGGCTCATTTAAAGGTTTTTCCCACACTGCTAAAAAAGGACAGAGACTGAGCCCTCTTGGGTCATCTTGAGGTTTGGCCCCCCACTGGCTGATCAAAAGGGGCAGAGACTACCCCCTCTTGGGTCATCTTGAGGGTTTGCCCAATTTGGGTGAAACAAGGGACCAGAATGAGCCTCCCCTCCTTTATTTTTTTGAGTTTCGCCCCACGGGTGGTCAAGGGACAGAGGCTGAGCCCCTCTGGCTAAACTTGAGGGGTTTTCCCACCCCTGGCTGATTAAGGACAAAAGACTGGGGCCCTCCTGGCTCATCTTGAGGTTTTGGGCCCCCACTCGGCAAGGGACGGACTGACCCCCCCTGGCCTTTTTTGGGTGTTTTGGGCCCCCACTGGCTAAACAAGGGACCGCGAAGACCCTTTGGCACATCTTGAGGTTTTTCCCACACGGCGACCAAGGAAAAGAGACTGAAGGGCCAAACTGAGGGTTTTCCCAATGGCTGACAAGGGGCAAAGGGCTGGCCCCCTTTTGGCTCAAACCGAGGTTTTTGGCCCCCACTGGGTGATCCCAAGGACCAGTTTACCCCGGCCCTCTTGAGGTTTGGGCCCCCACTGGCCCGAAACCAAAAACAAACCCCGGCCCCTCTGGCTCATCTTGAGGTTACCCCCCTTTGGGTGATAAAGGGGCAGAGACTGACAAATTTTTTTGGGTCAAACTTGAGGTTTGGGCCCCCACTGGCTATAAGGGACAAAGACTGAGCATTTCTGGGTCATCTTTAGGGGTTGGGCCCCCACGCTGATCAAGGGACAGAGACTGAACCTCTCTTTCTCATCTTGAGGTTTTCGACCATACTGGCTGGGTCAAGGGGCAGAGACGAGCCCTCTGGCTCAACTTGAGGGGGTTTGCCCAAACTGGCTGATCAAGGGGGCAAGACGGGGCCTCTCTGGGTCATCTTGAGGTGTTCGCCCACCTCTATCAAGGGACCGAGCGAGCCTCTCTGGGTCATCTTGGGTTTTCCCCCCACACTGGCAAGGGACAGGGGCCCGAGGGCCCCTCCCGGGTCAAACTTTAGGTTTGGGTCACACCTTTCTGATCAAAGGGGCAGAGACTGACCTCTCTGGCTCATCTTGAGGTTTTGGCCCCCACGGGTGACCCAAAGGGCAGAGACTGAGCATTGAGGTTTGCCCCCCTGGGTGATCAAGGGAAGAGATTTATCTTTTCTGGCCCCATCTTGAGGGTTTTAAAAACCCCACGGCGGGTCCAAAGGACATAAATGAGGGAACTTGAGGGTTTTTCCCACCCGGCTTAACAAGGGAGAGAACTGAGCATCTCTGGGGTCATCTTGAGGGTTTTACCCACAAGGGTGATAAAGGGCAAGACTGAGCATCTCGGCCATCTTGAGGTTTGCCCACACTGGGTGATAAGGGACAGAGACTGAGCATCTCTCGCCATCTTGAGTGTTGGGGCCCCCAAAATGGCTGATAAAGGGCCCAAAACTGAAACACTCTGGCCCCCGGCTTTCCCCCCTTGGGGGGGTTTGGACCAAGGCCCCATTCTGATCAAGGGGCAAGACTGAGCCTTTTCCCGGGTCATCTTGAGGTTTTGGCCCCCACTGGGTTATCAAAGGGCAGAGACTGAGCATCCTTTTGGCTCATCTTGAGGGTTTTATCCACCCCTGGCTGTTCAACGGACGAGACTGACATCCCCTCGTAATTTGGGGGCCATTGTCTGACATTTATGACTTCAGGGAAACCTACATCTTGCCCAAAAAAGCTCCGCCCTGTGGCAAAATTTAAATTTTAGCGTCGTATTCTGGAGCAAGCCAATTCCCCAAAGTACGGGGGTAGTAGTCAGTGACAAAATAGGGGAGGGTTTTTTGTTCCTTTTAAATAGCAGTGCCCAGGGCCCCGGCCCCGGGTAATCGGAGGGGGGGTTTGGGGTCAAAGGTTTTGGGACATTTTGCATTCTTTGGGGACAAATGGGGGCCTTTTTTCCACAAAAAGGTTTTAATTTTTTGCAAAAATTCCCCCGGGCCACCATACTGTGTTCCGACAATTTCAGGGGTTTTTGCAAAAGCCCTGGGTCCTGTGTGAAATTGTTTCCCATCTGTGGTTGCAGTTTCCAGTAAAAAAAAAATATGCGAGTTGTACAAAGTAATCTTCCTGCACGCTGAGGGGGCGAAACGTAAAAGAACCCCCTTTTATTTCATACCAAAGGCGTCTGGAATGAACTTTGGGCCCTCCTGACTGACAGTATTTTTTCAGCTTTTGCTACAATCCCAACTGCCTGCTTTTCATTCTTGTGTCATCCCCCGACTTTCCCGTCTTTTCTGAAGTTCTGCTTAATATGTGAACTTTCAGCTCCCACTTTTTTCTACCAACTTTTTCCTCTTTTTTCAGGGTTTTGTACTGGGGCTAGGGGGAGAGGCAGCTGTAAAAGAGGTTTTGCCCCTGGTGTAGATGAAGTAAACTGGGTCCATTTTAGCTTTTACCGAACCCCCTGGGTTTTGGGAAGGCCCATCCAAGGGTTTTTTTTTTTTTCAGCAGTGGGTAGTAATGTTTATGGTCCCGTCTTTGAGGGGCAGTTCCCTTTAAGCCTGTATGTAACTTGCCCAAATTTTTCCCCAGCCCGGGAGCAGCAAGGTGCCTCCTTTTCCACTTCGCATATCACTGCTCATCCCCCCAAAGGGCAAAGAGCTGGGTGTGAAAATACGGCTTGAAAATATCAACCCTCTTGTTGCTGGGGGCCCGAACAGTTCCCAAAGCGAAGAACAGTGAATTGGCCCGAAATCCTAATCTTTTTTGTTTGAACATTTAAAGAACCCAGGATAGGAGCTGAACTTTGTCGTTGCTTAATTTTTTGAAATGCAACCTGCTGCAGTCTGTCTCAGATCCAATCAACATCTTCCTTCAGAAGATCTTGAAGAACCTTGGTATCTTCAGCAAGGTTACATCCTGCGAGCTTGGTGACATGGTCCACCATCCCAAGAAATTGTCGCAGCTCAGTGAGATTCGTTGGCTGAGGAAAGTTGGTGATGGCTCTAATCTTGTCTGGGTTGATGGCAATTCCATCTTTCAATACAAAGTGTTCTAAGAACTGAACACTTGTTTGCAAGAACTGACATTTCTCTGTATTCAGTGTTTCTTCTGCTTCCTGTAACTTCCCCAAAACTTGCCTCAGATGATTGTCATGCTCCTGCTGGGTCTTGGGTTGCAACTGCATATGGCTTCACATCTAGCTTGAGACTGACCTTGTATGCATTTTTCCCAGTTCTTGGACACAAATGGGGCATTTCTCCACAAAGGTTTCAGTTTGTGTCAAGAGTCCAGGCCACCATACTGTGTCACTGTCAATTGCATGCATTTTTTGCAATGCCCTGGTGTCCTGTGTGAAATTGTTCCAGCATCTGTGGTTGCAGTTTCTCAGGTACAACAAGATGCGAGTTGTACAGAAGTAAGTCTTCCTGCACGCTGAGGTCGAAACGTACAGACCAATTCAGCTTCATATGAAGGTCGTCTGGACATGAACTTGGCCATCCTGACTGACAGTAGTTCTTCAGCTTCTGCTACAGATCATCTGCCTGCTGTCATTGCTTGATGTCATCCAGACTTCCTGTCTTTGCTGGAAAGTTCTGCATTAACATGTGAACTTGCAGCTCGACTTCTTCTACCAGACTTCTCCTCTTCTTCAGGGTTCTGTACTGGAGCTAGGGAGAGGTGGGCAGCTGTAATGAGGTTTTTGCCCCTGGTGTAGATGATGTAGCTGGATCTCATCCACTTCAGCCTGAATCGCTGGATTCTGGGAGAGTGCTCATCCAGGCTTTTTTTCTTCAGCACTGCTAGTAATGGTTTATGGTCTGCTCATCCAGGCTTTTTTTCTTCAGCAGTGCTAGTAATGGTTTATGGTCTGTCTCGATGGTCGGTTCCTTCAAGCCTGTGATGTAACTTGACAATTTTTTCACATGCCCAGGTAGCAGCAAGTGCCTCCTTTTCCACTCGCATAAACACTGCTCAGTTCAGAGGTCAAAGAGCTGGATGTGTAGAATACTGGCTTGTAACTATCATCATCTTGTTGCTGAGACAGAACAGTTCCCAAAGCGAAGAACAGTGAATTGGCTGAAATCCTAGTCTTGTTGTTTGAACTATAATGAGCTAGGATAGGAGCTGAACTTAGTCGTTGCTTAATTTTCTGAAATGCAACCTGCTGCAGTCTGTCTCAGATCCAATCAACATCTTCCTTCAGAGATCTTGAAGAACCTTGGTATCTTCAGCAAGGTTACATCCTGCGAGCTTGGTGACATGGTCCACCATCCCAAGAAATTGTCGCAGCTCAGTGAGATTCGTTGGCTGAGGAAAGTTGGTGATGGCTCTAATCTTGTCTGGGTTGATGGCAAATTCCATCTTTCAATACAAAGTGTTCTAAGAACTGAACACTTGTTTGCAAGAACTGACATTTCTCTGTATTCAGTGTTTCTTCTGCTTCCTGTAACTTCCCCAAAACTTGCCTCAGATGATTGTCATGCTCCTGCGGGTCTTGGGTTGCAACTGCATATGGCTTCACATCTAGCTTGAGACTGACCTTGTATGCATTCTTCAGTTCTTGGACACAAATGGGGCATTTCTCCACAAAGGTTTCAGTTTGTGTCAAGAGTCCAGGCCACCATACGTGTTTACTGTCAATTGCATGCATTTTTGCAATGCCCTGGGTCCGTGTGAATTGTTCCAGCATCTGTGGTTGCAGTTTCTCAGGTACAACAAGATGCGAGTTGTACAGAAGTAAGTCTTCCTG
>JAMYXO010008795.1:0-10450 GCA_033310375.1 Conus canariensis
CAGGGTACCGTTTCATGTGTTCTGATGGCAGGATCCTGCGTGCAGACAAAGAACTGTAGGGCAGGGTACCGTTTCGTGTGTTCTCTTGGATGGATCCTGCGCGCTGACAAAGCACTGTTGAACAGGGTTCCTTTCCGTGTGTTCTCATGGCAGGATCCTGCGCGGAGACAAAGCACTGTAGAATAGGGTACCGTTTCGTGTGTTCTCATGACAGGATCCTGCGCGCAGGCAAATGACTGTGGAGCAGTGTACCCTTTCGTGCGCGCAAAGAACTATAGAACAGGGTACCGTTTCGTGGGTTCTCTTTAAAGGATCCTGCGCGCAGACAAAGCACTGTAGAACAAGGTACCGTTTCGTGTGTTCTCTTTAAAGGATCCTGCGCGGAGACAAAGCACTGTAGAACAAGGTACCGTTTCGTGTCTTCTCATGGCAGGACCCTTTGCGCAGACAAAGCACTCTGGAACAGCGTACCGTTCCATGTGTTCTCATGGCAGGATCCTGCGAGCAGACAAAGCACTGTAGAATAGGTGTACCATATCATGTGTTCTCATAGCAGGATCCTGCGCTCAGACAAAAGACTGTAGAACAGGGTACCGTTTCGTGTGTTCTCATGGTAGGATCCTGCGCGCTGACAAAGCACTGTTGAACAGGGTTCCTCTCCATGTGTTCTCATGGCAGGATCCTGCGCGCAGACAAAGCACTGTGGAACAGTGTACCGTTGCGTGTGTTCTCATGGCAGGATCCTGCGCGCAAAGAACTGTAGAACAGGGTACCGTTTCGTGTGTTCTCTTGGAAGGATCCTGCGCGCAGACAAAGCACTGTAGAACAAGGTACCGTTTCGTGTGTTCTCATGGCAGGATCCTGCCCGCAGACAAAGCACTGTAGAATAATGTCCCGTTTAATATCTTCTTATGGCAAGACCCTTTGCGCAGACAAAGTACTCTGGAACAGCGTACCGTTCCGTGCGTTGTCATGGCAGGATCCTGCTCGCAGACAAAGCACTGTACAACAGGGTACCGTATCGTGTGTTCTCATGGCAGGATCCTGCGCGCAGACAAAGGACTGTATAACAGGGTACAGTTTCGTGTGTTCTCATGGCAGGATCCTGCGCTCAGACAATGGACTGTAGAACAGGGTACCGTTTCGTGTGTTCTTCTTCTTCTTCTTCCTCGTTCGCCATCCCGTTAGATGAGCAGCCCGGTGTCCTTGATGAAGGCTGCCGTCCGTCGCAGCTCCTCCAGGGTGCCATACAGCTTGGCTTCCACTGCTGTCGGTGTTGGCCAGTACTTTCTCCTGGATGCTGCATACGTCGTACAGACTTGAAGGATGTGGTCAGTTGTCATTGGTCCCTCACTACAAGGGCACTCTCCACTCTGTCCAATGCCAAATTTTGTGTGCATGTGGTGGAGCAGGCGATTGTGTCCAGTCCTCAGGCGGAAGATCTTGACCTGTTCCCGTCGTCCCAGCAAATGGTATGTGTCTTCTGGGTTGTATTTGGGATGCAGGAGGCGCCATTTTATTCCTTGTTGTGCCTTGATGATTGTCTTAATTTCATCGTATGACACCAGGTTGTTGGCCTGCTCCTTCTGTGCACCATCTTTTGCCAGAATGTCCGCTTTTTCGTTGCCTCTGATGCCACAGTGTGCTGGTACCCATTGTATCACCACTTTCTCCACTCTGGCACTCAGGGCAACAAGGGCTGAAGTGATATGGTTCTGTTCTTTGCAGCGGGAGTTCTTGAGGGCTTGGAGCACGGAGAGAGCGTCAGAGAAGACCACCACCTGCCCTGTTGTTCTTTTGGAGTTCTGCAAGACTGTTGTGGCTGCCTCACAGAGGGCTTCTCGCTCAGCTCGGAAGTTGGTGGAGTATTTTCCTGTTGGAATTGCAATTTCTTCATCTCCGTCTTTGTATCGAAGGAAGATTCCAGCTCCACCATCCCTCGTTGCCTCTGTGGCGGAGCCATCTGTGAAGACATGGGTCCAGTCTTCCTGGGGATATTGGTTGCAGATGTACTCCATGGCCAGGGCCTTCCTTTGGGTGTCTGACTGTATTCCTCTCTTCTCCACTCCGGGAATGCTGGTGACGACTGTTGGGAACACCTGCCTCTTCCAAGATGGGTGGGTGACATTTGCCGGGATAGGCTTTGCTTCGTGTTCCATCAAGACTGGGCTTTGTCTTTCAAGGCGTCTTGACTGGCAGATGAAGCTGCCTCTTTTCAACCGGCTCTTGGTGGGTCTGCTCATTCTGTTGTTCATTGGATGGTTTTCAAGGCGTTTGAATTTTGCTGCTTGGATGAGGATCTTTGTGTCCCTTCTGTCCTCTAATGACTGTAGCCCAGTGGTCTCTTCCATCTTCAGGATTGGGGTGGATCTCATGGCGCCAATTATGACACGCTGAGCTTGGTTCTGTATCTTATTGAGGTGGTTGAGGTTAGACTTTGCAGCTGATGCCCATGCTGATGTCCCGTACTCAACTACAGGTCGGACTCTCCCTGTATAGAGTCTCTTCAGGATACGTTCGTCAGCCCCCCAGTTCGTCCCCGCAAGTTTCCTCATGATCGCCAGTCTCAACTTGGCCTTGCTACAGCATCTGGTGATCTGCTGTTTCCAAGTGAGCCTGCGATCAAAGGTCACTCCCAGGTAGGTAGGTGTGGGTTCCTCTGCAAGCCTTTGGTTGTTCAGTGTCAGCTTCGCCTCTTGCTTCTTGCTGGATAGGCTGAAGACTGTGTAGGTTGTTTTGCTTGAGTTGACAGAGACAAGCCATTCCTTGGTCCAGTCGCTGATCTTGTTGAGCGCAGTCTGGAGGCGTACCTGTGCTGTGGTGGTGTACTCTTCAGAGCACCAAAGCACCAGGTCATCTGCGTAGATCGCTCCTCTGACCCCTTTTGGCAGTTCTCTGACGATGTCATCTATGAAGATGAGGAACAACGTTGGCGAAAGGACTCCTCCTTGTGGTACTCCCTGTCTCAGCACCTTCTTCTTGCTTTTCTGGCCCTGAATCTTGACTCGGGCTTGGCGATTGTGTAGGTACTGGCTGATCCAGGTGTACATCCCCCCAGACACACCACATCGCCGTAGTTTGAGCCTAAGTCCGTCCTTCCAGACTTTGTCGAACGCCTTCTCCATGTCAATCCAGACAGCAAGCGTGTTCTTCTTTTCTTGGAAAGCGTCCTCAATGCTTTGCGTGATGAATGTGATCTGGTCTTCTGTTGATCTGTGTTGGCGGAAGCCTGCCTGTTCAGGGCTCAGCAGCTGATGCTCCTCAAGGTGCCAGACAAGCCTTGTGTTGACAAGTCTCTCCATCAGCTTTCCTAAGCAGCTTGTAAGGCTGATGGGTCTGTAGCTGTCAGCCTTCGACTTGTCCTTTCCCTTTTTGTGAATGGGGATCATGTCTGCTTCCCTCCAACACTGTGGTACTGATCCTGTCTTCCAGCTGGAGTTAAAGATTTTTAGAAGGACTGCCTTGCTCTTCATCCCAAGATGCAGAATCATTTCATTTGTGATTCCGTCTGGTCCAGGTGACTTCTTCAGGTTGAGGCTCTGCAACGCTTCCTCCAGCTCTTTCTCTGTGAAAGCTGTGGTCATGACTTCCTCTTGGGGCTCTTCCTCATGAAGTTCACCTTGGGCCCTGTGCACTGCAGCTCTATGTTCAGGAGGGACTTCCAGATTGCTGATGTTTTCATAGACGTCTATGAAGTGGTCTGCTGCTTTCTTTCCAGAGAGGTAATTTCCATTCTCTTGTATTGTTATAGTGGTGTGACTTGTTGTTTCATTACAGAGGGTTCTAGCCAGTTTCCACAGCTTGCTGCCATCCCTGTCGAGATTTAGGCTTTCAGTTTTCTCTTGCCAGCTTTTTCTTGCAGCTTGTGCGCAGGACAGCTTGTATCTGGCAGTTACTTCCTTCAGCGCTATGTTATTCTCCAGTGATGGCTGCTTTTCTGCTCTGTCCCTGGCTTCCGTAACAGCATCTTCCAGATTCTGGAGTTCCTCCGTCCAGTAGGGCTTGTAATCTTTACGTGCTCCTCTTGGGATGGATTCTGTAGCAGCTTTCAAGACGGCCTTTGTGAAGTCTCGAACCATCTTGTTTGAGTCCTTCTGCCTGATGTTGATTGGCTTTGTGTGTGTATCAGTGAGGGTCTCGAAGAGAGTCCAGTCCGCCTTTCTGTAATTCCAGCGGGGAAAACACTTTGCTTGTGGACACTGTAAGTTGAGGTTGATAGAGAGTTTGACGGGCTTGTGGTCACTTCCTCCAAGCTGGTTGAGGACTGTTCTTGTGGTCCTGACGAACAGGTCGTTGGTGGCGAACGCTAGATCTGGTGTTGATGTGGTCATCCAGCGTCTAGAGTAAAAGGTGGGTTCATCATCTTCTTGGTTGATGAGATGAAGATGTGTGTCAATCTCCCAATCCTCAACTTCTTCGCCTCTCTTGTCCGTCTCCTCATAGCCCCATCTCTCTGAGTGACTGTTAAAATCACCCACCACCACGCAGTTGTTGTCTGGGATGTTCATGTATGTGAGGGAAAGATCACGATCTTGAGGGCAATAGACATTGTAGATGTCAGACAAAGGACTGTGTACCGTTTCGTGTGTTCTGATGGCACTATCCTGCGTGCTGACAAAGCACTTTTGAACAGGGTTCCTCTCCGTGTGTTCTCATGGCAGGATCCTGCGCGCAGACAAAGGACTGTAGGGCAGGGTACCGTTTCGTGTGTTCTCTTGGAAGGATCCTGCGCGCAGACAAAGCACTGTAGAACGAGGTACCGTTTCGTGTGTTCTCTTGGAAGGATCCTGCGCGCAGACAAAGCACTGTAGAACCAGGTACCGTATCGTGTGTTTTCATGGCAGGATCCTGCGTTCAGATAAACCACTGTAGAACAGGGTACCATATTGTGTGTTCTCATGACAAGATCCTGCGCGCAAACCAAGGAATGTAGAACAGTGCACTGTTTCGTGTGTTCTGATGGCAGGATCCTGCGCGCAAAGAACAATAGAGCAGCGTGCCGTTTCGTGTGTTCTCTTGGAAGGATCCTGCGCGCAGACAAACCACTGTAGAACGAGGTACCGTTTCGTGTATTCTCTTGGAAGGATCCTGCGCGCAGACAAAGCACTGTACAACGAGGTACTGTTTCGTGTGTTCTCTTGGAACGATCCTGCGCGCAGACAAAGCACTTTAGAACGAGGTACCGTTTCGTGTCTTCTCATGGCAGGGTTCCTTTCCGTGTGTTCTCATGGCAGGATCCTGCGCGCTGACAAAGCACTGTTGAACAGGGTTCCTTTCCGTGTGTTCTCATGGCAGGATCCTGCGCGCAGACAAAGCACTGTAGAACAGTGTACCGTTTCGTGTGTTCTCATGACAGGATTCTGCGCGCAGACAAAGGACTGTAGAACAGGGTACAGTTTCGTGTGTTCTCATGGCAGGATCCTGCGCGCAGACAAAGGACTGTATAACAGGGTACCGTTTCGTGTGTTCTCTTTAAAGGATTCTGCGCGTAGACAAAGCACTGTAGAACAAGGTACCGTTTCGTGTTTTCTCATGGCAGGTTCCTGCGCGCAGACAAAGCACTGCAGAACAATGTCCCGTTTCATATCTTCTCATGGCAAGACCCTTTGCGCAGACAAAGCACTCTGGAACAGCGTACCGTTCCGTGCGTTGTCATGGCAGGATCCTGCGCGCAGACAAAGCACTGTACAACAGGGTACCGTATCGTGTGTTCTCATGGCAGGATCCTGCGCGCAGACAAAGGACTGTATAACAGGGTACAGTATCGTGTGTTCTCATGGCAGGATCCTGCGCTCAGACAAAGGACTGTAGAACAGGGAACCGTTTCGTGTGTTCTGATGGCACTATCCTGCGTGCTGACAAAGCACTTTTGAACAGGGTTCCTCTCCGTGTGTTCTCATGGCAGGATCCTGCGCGCAGACAAAGGACTGTTGAACAGGGTACCGTTTCGTGTGTTCTCATGGCAGGATCCTGCGCGCAGACAAAGGACTGTAGAACAGGGTACCGTTTCGTGTGTTCTCAAGGCAGGATCCTCCGCGCTGACAAAGCAATGTTGAACAGGGTTCCTCTCCGTGTCTTCTCATGGCAGGATCCTGCGCGCTGACAAAGCACTGTTGAACAGGGTTCCTTTCCGTGTGTTCTCATGACAGGATCCTGCGCGCAAAGCACTGTAGAATAGGATACCGTTTCGTGTGTTCTCATGACAGGATCCTGCGCGCAGACAAATGACTGTTGAGCAGTGTACCCTTTCGTGCGCGCAAAGAACTATAGAACAGGGTACCGTTTCGTGGGTTCTCTTTAAAGGATCCTGCGCGCAGACAAAGCACTGTAGAACAAGGTACCGTTTCGTGTGTTTTCTTTAAAGGATCCTGCGCTGCACTGTAGAACAAGGTACCGTTTCGTGTCTTCTCATGGCAGGACCCTTTGCGCAGACAAAGCACTCTGGAACAGGGTTCCTTTCCATGTGTTCTCATGGCAGGATCCTGCGCGCAGACAAAGCACTGTAGAACAGGTGTACCATATCATGTGTTCTCATAGCAGGATCCTGCGCTCAGACAAAGGACTGTAGAACAGGGTACCGTTTCGTGTGTTCTCATGGTAGGATCCTGCGCGCAGACAAAGCACTGTGGAACAGTGTACCGTTGCGTGTGTCCTCATGGCAGGATCCTGCGCGCAAAGAACTGTAGAACAGGGTACCGTTTCGTGTGTTCTCTTGGAAGGATCCTGCGCGCAGACAAAGCACTGTAGAACAAGGTACAGTTTCGTGTGTTCTCATGGCAGGATCCTGCGCGCAGACAAAGGACTGTATAACAGGGTACAGTTTCGTGTGTTCTCATGGCAGGATCCTTCGCTCAGACAAAGGACTGTAGAACAGGGTACCGTTTCGTGTGTTCTGATGGCACTATCCTGCGTGCTGACAAAGCACTTTTGAACAGGGTTCCTCTCCGTGTGTTGTCATGGCAGGATCCTGCGCGCAGACAAAGGACTGTAGAACAGGGTACCGTTTCGTGTGTTCTCAAGGCAGGATCCTACGCGCTGACAAAGCACTGTTGAACAGGGTTCCTCTCCATGTGTTCTCATGGCAGGATCCTGCGCGCAGACAAAGCACTGTAGAACAGTGTACCGTTGCGTGTGTTTTCATGGCAGGATCCTGCGCGCAAAGAACTGTAGAACAGGGTACCGTTTCGTGTGTCTCTTGGAAGGATCCTGCGCGCAGCCAAAGCAGTGTAGAACAAGGTACCGTTTCGTGTGTTCTCATGGCAGGATCCTGCCCGCAAACAAAGCACTGTAGAACAATGTACCGTTTCGTATCTTCTCATGTGAGGACCCTGTGCGCAGACAAAGCACTCTGGAACAGCGTACCGTTCCGTGTGTTGTCCTGGCAGGATCCTGCGCGCAGATAAAGGACTGTAGAACAGGGTACCGTATTGTGTGTTCTCATGGCAGGATCCTGCGCTCAGACAAAGGACTGTAGAACAGGGTACCGTTTCGTGTGTTCTCTTGGAAGGATCCTGCGCGCAGACAAAGCACTGTAGAACAAGGTAACGTTTCGTCTGTTCTCATGGCAGGATCCTGCCTGCAGACAAAGCACTGTAGAACAATGTACCGTTTCGTATCTTCTCATGGCAGGACACTTTGCGCAGACAAAGGACTCTGGAACAGGGCACCGTTCCATGTGTTCTCATGGCAGGATCCTGCGAGCAGACAAAGCACTGTAGAATAGGTGTACCATATCATGTGTTCTCATAGCAGGATCCTGCGCTCAGACAAAAGACTGTAGAACAAGGTACCGTTTCGTGTGTTCTCATGGTAGGATCCTGCGCGCTGACAAAGCACTGTTGAACAGGGTTCCTCTCCATGTGTTCTCATGGCAGGATCCTGCGCGCAGACAAAGCACTGTCGAACAGTGTACCGTTGCGTGTGTTCTCATGGCAGGATCCTGCGCGCAAAGAACTGTAGAACAGGGTACCGTTTCGTGTGTTCTCTTGGAAGGATCCTGCGCGCAGACAAAGCAATGTAGAGCCAGGTACCGTTTCGTGTCTTCTCATGGCAGGATCCTGCGCGTGGACAAAATACTTTGGAACAGGGTACCGTTTCGTGTGTTCTCATGGCAGGATCCTGCGCGCGGACAAAATACTTTGGAACAGGGTACCGTTTCGTGTGTTCTCGAAGAAGGATCCTGCGCGCGGACAAAATACTTTGGAACAGGGTACCGTTTCGTGTGTTCTCTTGGAAGGATCCTGCGCGCAGACAAAGAACTGTAGAACAGCGTACCGTTTCGTGTGTTCTGATGGCAGGATCCTGCGCGCAGACAAAGAACTGTAGAGCAGGGTACCGTTTCATGTGTTCTGATGGCAGGATCCTGCGTGCAGACAAAGAACTGTAGGGCAGGGTACCGTTTCGTGTGTTCTCTTGGATGGATCCTGCGCGCTGACAAAGCACTGTTGAACAGGGTTCCTTTCCGTGTGTTCTCATGGCAGGATCCTGCGCGGAGACAAAGCACTGTAGAATAGGGTACCGTTTCGTGTGTTCTCATGACAGGATCCTGCGCGCAGGCAAATGACTGTGGAGCAGTGTACCCTTTCGTGCGCGCAAAGAACTATAGAACAGGGTACCGTTTCGTGGGTTCTCTTTAAAGGATCCTGCGCGCAGACAAAGCACTGTAGAACAAGGTACCGTTTCGTGTGTTCTCTTTAAAGGATCCTGCGCGGAGACAAAGCACTGTAGAACAAGGTACCGTTTCGTGTCTTCTCATGGCAGGACCCTTTGCGCAGACAAAGCACTCTGGAACAGCGTACCGTTCCATGTGTTCTCATGGCAGGATCCTGCGAGCAGAAAAAGCACTGTAGAATAGGTGTACCATATCATGTGTTCACATAGCAGGATCCTGCGCTCAGACAAAAGACTGTAGAACAGGGTACCGTTTCGTGTGTTCTCATGGTAGGATCCTGCGCGCTGACAAAGCACTGTTGAACAGGGTTCCTCTCCATGTGTTCTCATGGCAGGATCCTGCGCGCAGACAAAGCACTGTGGAACAGTGTACCGTTGCGTGTGTTCTCATGGCAGGATCCTGCGCGCAAAGAACTGTAGAACAGGGTACCGTTTCGTGTGTTCTCTTGGAAGGATCCTGCGCGCAGACAAAGCACTGTAGAACAAGGTACCGTTTCGTGTGTTCTCATGGCAGGATCCTGCCCGCAGACAAAGCACTGTAGAATAATGTCCCGTTTAATATCTTCTTATGGCAAGACCCTTTGCGCAGACAAAGTACTCTGGAACAGCGTACCGTTCCGTGCGTTGTCATGGCAGGATCCTGCTCGCAGACAAAGCACTGTACAACAGGGTACCGTATCGTGTGTTCTCATGGCAGGATCCTGCGCGCAGACAAAGGACTGTATAACAGGGTACAGTTTCGTGTGTTCTCATGGCAGGATCCTGCGCTCAGACAATGGACTGTAGAACAGGGTACCGTTTCGTGTGTTCTGATGGCACTATCCTGCGTGCTGACAAAGCACTTTTGAACAGGGTTCCTCTCCGTGTGTTCTCATGGCAGGATCCTGCGCGCAGACAAAGGACTGTAGGGCAGGGTACCGTTTCGTGTGTTCTCTTGGAAGGATCCTGCGCGCAGACAAAGCACTGTAGAACGAGGTACCGTTTCGTGTGTTCTCTTGGAAGGATCCTGCGCGCAGACAAAGCACTGTAGAACCAGGTACCGTATCGTGTGTTTTCATGGCAGGATCCTGCGTTCAGATAAACCACTGTAGAACAGGGTACCATATTGTGTGTTCTCATGACAAGATCCTGCGCGCAAACCAAGGAATGTAGAACAGTGCACTGTTTCGTGTGTTCTGATGGCAGGATCCTGCGCGCAAAGAACAATAGAGCAGCGTGCCGTTTCGTGTGTTCTCTTGGAAGGATCCTGCGCGCAGACAAACCACTGTAGAACGAGGTACCGTTTCGTGTATTCTCTTGGAAGGATCCTGCGCGCAGACAAAGCACTGTACAACGAGGTACTGTTTCGTGTGTTCTCTTGGAACGATCCTGCGCGCAGACAAAGCACTTTAGAACGAGGTACCATTTCGTGTCTTCTCATGGCAGGGTTCCTTTCCGTGTGTTCTCATGGCAGGATCCTGCGCGCTGACAAAGCACTGTTGAACAGGGTTCCTTTCCGTGTGTTCTCATGGCAGGATCCTGCGCGCAGACAAAGCACTGTAGAACAGTGTACCGTTTCGTGTGTTCTTATGACAGGATTCTGCGCGCAGACAAAGGACTGTAGAACAGGGTACAGTTTCGTGTGTTCTCATGGCAGGATCCTGCGCGCAGACAAAGGACTGTATAACAGGGTACCGTTTCGTGTGTTCTCTTTAAAGGATTCTGCGCGTAGACAAAGCACTGTAGAACAAGGTACCGTTTCGTGTTTTCTCATGGCAGGTTCCTGCGCGCAGACAAAGCA
>JAMYXO010008796.1:0-10448 GCA_033310375.1 Conus canariensis
AAAATATTTTTGTCCGGGTAACTAAAAAACCATAATCGCCTTGAATCCCCTCGAAAGCCTAACATTTTAGCTAGCTCCCACAAAAAGGTAACTTACATTTTCTTCTTCAAGTTTGAATGTCAACATTGTTTTCAAATTTGCATTTTTAAGTTTGAAGAATGTCGAATTACTCATTGCTTCTTTTAGTGAGCAAAACCCGTATAACCACGGGGAGGGGTTTACTGGCCAACTAATTTCCTATAATAAAATTTTTTAATCTATATTCTCCTTGGTTTCATTTATATTAAACCATACACTTAGAAAAAAATTCATGGGGCGCCCCTTTGGGTTCCGCAGTTTTATCAATAACATATTCTAAAAACGAAGGACTGTTTTTGAGTTTTATTGTTAAAAAAACTTTTAAAAACAAATTAAAAATGATTTGCATTCAAATATCCCCAAATGCAAAATATTCTTTTGGGACCGCATACAATCTTAAAAAATATAACAACGACACCCTTGAATTTCTGTGACTCAGTCTACCCTTTCAAGTAAAGGTTGAATCCTTTTAAACAGTATCTTAACCCCCTATTAAAAAAGACTACATCGCGAAAGGGGTGGTTCATCATCCGATGCAGTTTTAAACAGAACCAGTTTAAACTTTGCTGTGTTTTGCGCATCAACTGGTGTTGGAGTGTCGTTGCCATCATTTAAATCATCCTGATCCTTTTGGGGGGTCGGGGATAGATTTCATTTCTATTACACCTTCAGCGTATTTGGTTGAACTGCAAGCGCCATTCCCAAAATTCAAACCGTTTAATCCATTCAGCAACAGATAACTGAACTTTTGAAAGGATCTGTAACGAATTCAATATAAGGTTAACTTTAGAAAAAATTTGGACTGCAATCAGGGGTTTTTCACCCCTTTTTTTTGGGGCGTTGCACAAAAATATAACTAGGACTGGAATCACCTTACACTCTTTCCTCAGGCACAACTGTTCACCTGGGGTCCATAGAGCAAGAGCTAAAACAGCGTGGAAAACATTTTTTTTAGACACTCAAGGGTCTAACAAGCGGAATAGAACGAATAAACGACTCCATTCGTACTTATTTTGGTGTTTGCTAGGTTCGCAACACAACAAGATCGAACATAAATGATCCTTTCCCTACTGGCTTTGATCAAAAAAACTACTTAGCAAATTCAGAGGAGGGCCATTAATTCTGCAGTTGATTTGCCCCCCCAAGTATTAAAAGGTACCAAAATTTTTTAAACAATTCGCAAGATCGAAAGTAACTTTGCGGGGGCACGGGTTTATACATGCGCCTTCGCCTCAGACTCCAAAAGGGAACAATAATAAACTACAAAAATGAAATCCTTTGCGGGCAAAGAACAGAAATTTTGGAAAAAACAACAAAATTCTGACCCGTAAATTTTACAAACAATAAACAACAAGCGGCCCTCCAAGAATAAGTCATCCAATCCCAAAGGTCCGAAGAGCGAACTCTGTTCCGATGACAAAAAAATAAGACCATAATAGAAAAAAGACAGCACTTGTTTTTTGGGATTAACGGGCCTAGATTACTCCTTCTTTATCTTACTAAAAATTCCCCCAACAATTAAACAACAAATGTCCATAAGGCTCGGCCATAAGCCAACATTTTGCTTGCAGTAGAAAAAACCGCTAACACACTCCTAAAAGCCAGGAAAGAGTCTATGGCCT
Organism: Conus canariensis; assembly: GCA_033310375.1. Taxonomy (NCBI): domain Eukaryota; kingdom Metazoa; phylum Mollusca; class Gastropoda; order Neogastropoda; family Conidae; genus Conus; species Conus canariensis. The sequence continues at coordinate 1,701 of JAMYXO010008796.1, forward strand.
TAGTGGGTATTTTTTTTTTAATAAACCCCAAAAAGATCAAGTTTTTTTTTTACCCATGAAAACAGGGGGCGTGGAGGGAGGTGGCGAGGCACGAACTTTTACCCCCACCGCCTGTAATACCAACACCATTACTTATTGCAAATCCTAAGGAGTTAAACACTTTCTAATGTACGCCTTGCTCTCTAAACATTGTTCTTTTTCGTTCTGCTAAAGTTGTTTTCTTCATAAAAATTCTTTGGGTAGTTTTTTCTTATTTTGCTCACTTGAGTTTGTAATTTTTCTGGGGTTTTAGACAACACTTCTAGTCTTTTCTGATCTCCTTTTCAAGTCATGTAGTTTTCGGTTAATTCTTTCTTTTAAAATCATGTCCTAAAGTTAAGTCGTCACCCAACTATTTTTTCTTTTTCTCTTTTTTAGCTCATCTAGTTTCACCCAGTTTTACAAATTGTTTGTTATTTGCCCTGAGCTTCCAAAGCATGATCAAGGGGCCCTTATTTCCTCATAAGGGAACGGGGATCATTTTTAGTTTTTAATGCGTTTCTTCTAAAAACTGGTTTCTGCTTCTATTTCTTGATTATTTTTGTCTGCTGTTTTTTATTTAAATCTTTAATTTTTTTTTTTGCATTTTTTATCTGTTGGGATTCTGTAGTGTGTTTTGAAGTTTAGCAACGCCTCCCCGCCTAATTTTTGGTTTAGTAATGCCAAGGCGATTTTTGTTCGCTCACACGAGCCTTTGTCTAATTGAAATTTTTTTAAAACTTTTTATGAGTCTGGTTTGTTTGTAAGCGAACAAGTTGCCCCCCTTGGGGCTTTTCTCACAAACAAATGGGCGGTTTTTTCTTCAAAATCAAAGGGGGCAAAAATTCGGGAGGTTCTTGGCCTAAACTTTTGATAAAATGATCCGACCTTTCTGTCCCGTTTTTTCACGCCGCAATGAGGGCAAGGATGTGTCAAAGGATTTTGTTTTTTACTCTGCGTTCTGCAGATCAAAAACAACAAAATCTTTATCTTCAATGCCCTCCATGTTTTTTTTAAATAATTTAAATTTTTATTTTTGGTTTTTTTAAAAAAAAAAATGCACAACAACGGCTCAAATTCTTACCCGCATAGAAGAAACTAAAGAGCCCTTTGGTGGAAGGGAAATAAACAAAAATTATTTTTCCAAATAATCCATCTACTTTGGGTTCAGAAAAAAAAATTCCCCTTTCTGTTTTAAAATTTTCCCGACCTAGGAGGCCCGATGGGAAAAGGGGTTTTGCCGGATTTTCCCCGTCCCTTAAATTTCCCCCAAAATAGAACTCCCAATCAGCAAAAAACACCGGGAGGGCATTTTTTACAAAATCTGGGGGGCCGGGGCAATCTTTTAAGAAAAATTTTTTTATAAAAAACTTGGGGGGGCCCAAAAAAATTAAATTTTCTTTACACAATGCAGACTTTTCTAAAATTTTTTATTCTGAATCTATGGCAAACCGGGGATTGAAAGGGGCCCCAAACTGGGGTTTCAAGGGAATCGAAAAATTTAAAGAAGCCACTAAAACACAAAAAAGGGCCCCGAAGGAAAAAGCAAAGCCGGCCCAACAATAAAAGCTGTTAAAATTAAACCCTATGGAAATCCCCTTTTTCCCAATTAAAACCCTTGATTTGGAAAGTTTTAAAATGCCGGGAAAAGCGGGCCCTAAATAACAAGGAACCAAAATTAAAAAACCAAAATTTTTCATATGGGAAAAAAACTTTTAAGAATACAAAACGTGAAATTTTAAAACTACCAGAACACGGAAAGCCAAAATTTTCAGCAAAATTTTCGACCTCCCCGTTAGAGTTTGACCCAAAATTGGGTTAAACCCACCCTAACTTACAAGGTTGGAATTTGGGGGGGGCAACAATAATTTATTTTAAAATTAAACCCTATATTTACGGAAAAAAAGTGATTTTATCATACTTAAAAATATCCCCAAAAGCAGGGCAAGAACCATATGGAACTTTTTAAAATTTTAGGGGGGCCACACAAAAATCCCTTAAAGGGATTTTAAAATTTCAGTTGAAGAGGGGAACCATTCAAAAGACCAAAACTGAAAAGGGTTTTTTAAACCTAAAAAATGAAAGGGACAATTTTCAATTGAAGGGTAGCCTAACCAAGCTAAAGGTAGCGGGCTTAAAACCCTTAAAACCCGCATTTTTTGAAAAAAGAAAAAATTTTTTGGGAAAACGGGGGGGTGGGGAAATCCAACAGTTAAAACCTTTTTCTAAAGATCTACCCCCTTCACCGTGTTAAAACTTTATTTAATTTAATTTAACAACGAAATACGGTTTAAGGGGTTTTACCTAAGGGGCGACAGAGGGGTAATCAGTTTTCATGGGATTTGGGGGAAAGTTAAAGACGTAATAAACATTCAAAAAAATTAAAGAAAAAAGGGGGAAAAACCACTTTTAAAGTACATTTGTTTGTAATAATGAAAGCGCCCCTGAATAATTTAAGATAAAAGATTAAAAAAAACCCAAACCAAAATTATTTTTTTTTATTTTTAAAAAAAACAGGGCTTTTAGGTTTAAAACCAAAAAATTTCCCAAAGAAGAGATAGTGGCAATTCTGTTGCTGTAAAAGCCCGACATAAAAAATTTCAGAAAAACCAACATTACCCAAATTTCAACAAAATAAAAGCAGGACCTTTTTAAAATGCAACAAAACCAAAACCCAAGGTATTTCTGATTTCCCTTTAATTCTGTTACATATGTTTAAAACTTGGGGCATCGACCAAATTTGTGCTCAAAACACAAAGGGAAAAAGTGTAGGGGCTCTTAGCCAAAAAGGGGTAAAGGGGGCCCCCAAGGCTTATACCCCTAGGGCTTTTGTTTTTAACTTTTGGCCCGGGGTTTAAAAAAATTTGCTAAAAAGGGGCTGGGGGGCAAAAAAATAAAAAACTAAAAATCCAAAAGCAAAACAGGTAGGTTTTTAACCCAATAACAGCTAAACTTTAAATTTTCCTTCAAACAGATAAAAAATAAAAGCACTAGTTTAGACTCGAACAACACTGATGAAGGGAAATTTGGGGCCCTTTAAAAGGGTGGGTTTTGGGGACTTTTAAAAAGAAAAAGTTTGGGTCTTTTTAAAAAAAAGGACAAAAAAACAACTTTTTTTTTCAACAACCAAAACAGACGATAAAAAAGGAATGTTTAAAAAAAGTAAACGAGACTTTTAAAATCCCGTTCTAAACAGAAACAAAATTAACAACAAACCCAAAGGGGGGTTTTAAAACTTTAGGGTTTTATGAGTCCCAAACACAAAAAGACCGGGGGGATATTGAATTCCCGAAATAAGTATTTTTTTTTTTAATTTTTAAAAAAACATGTTGAAATTTAGAAAAAAAACTCAACATGGCCCAAGATATATGAAGGCCCGGACAAATTTTTTTTTGAAGCAATGCTTGAGAAAGAACGTTTATCAAAAGCTTTTTAAATGATATTGATTTAGAAGTTATTGCTCCCAAAAAACGTGCGGGCAAGGTTCAAAAAATGCATTTTTCAAAATTCCCAAGTAAACTCCAATACAACCGCCATTAAAAATGTTAAAAGTTTTTTAAACAAAAATAAAAAATAAAAAGAAGAAAATCTAGAAGTCGGGTCTCAACTATACAGCAAATATTCTTTTTCCTATAAAGACTTTTTCACCTGGTGGGCAACCCCAAAGCTTTTTCACGGTTTTATGAAGCCCCGAGGAAGCAAAAGAGAGGCCGGTTGGTCAGAGGGCGAAGCTTAGAGATCAGATTTAAAAAAGGGTAAGTAGAGCCAATTTTTTGGGCAAGCTTTCATTCCGCTCCCCCCATTGGGGTTTTTTAAAAAAACATTCTAAACTAAAGAACACCGACAACAAAGTTTTTAATGTGGGGTGTCTTTCAAGGCTGCATACGCCCCAAAAATGCAAGAGAGTGTCTAAAAATAAACCTTACATCAATGATCTTAAAAATTCATGGAATAAACCCCTTTTCCCGTTTTGCTTTGACAAAATTTTATCATTTTTTAAGAACAGAAACGCCCAATAACTGTTTTAAAGTGACACATGGGAGAGGAAACAAATCCACAGCCCACAAGTGTCTAAGAACAGTCCGTCGATTGGCGACCCAGACAAAAATCATTGGACCTTACTCCTGAGGGTATTCCCAACGGGGTTGCCTTACCTTTAAACACTTTGATACGAACAATGAGAAATTATTGCGATATCAAAAATTGAGCATAAACAAGAATTCTGTAGAAAAGGGTTTAAACAAGAATTCCATCTGTTCAAGCCCGCGAGTAACATAAAAACTTGTATCAGCCCATTGCCCTGAAATACAGAACAATTACCCGAGAAAGGCATAAAAGTTTTTTTTAAGAACTGGAAACGGAGCAAAATACTCCAAAAAATTTTTTTTACGCAGACTTTGAATCACTCATTGTTCCTTATGAAGGGGCCAACCCCCAAAAAACTTCCAAAAACAGCCTTAGTGGAGTAATCATCAGATTGTTCGTTTGCCTTCATTTTTGTCAGGGCGGGGTGGGGCTCATTTAAGCCAGAATTTTTTAACAGAGGCCCCATGCTGCAGAAACTTCTTAAAACCAAAGCAGCAATTGCTAATGCTTTTTCTAAAAATCTAAATTTATCTGAAATCAAAATGACACCGAAGACCCCAAAAACAGTAAAAAATCACCACACGTTGTTGGATTTGTGGTTTAGATCTAACACCAGGGGCAAACGAAACCAAAATTTGAACCATGATCACGTTTGTGGAAAGTTCAAAAACCCACACAGTAAATCAATCTTAACTAAAGTTTGAACCAAAGACATGGAACTCCTATTTTCTTTCATAACTTGCGAGGTTACGACCTCTCACTTAATTGCAAGCATAACCAGCGCCTTTAGGGTATCATTATTGCACAGTCATCAGAAAAGTACATGTGTTTCACTTTAAATAACCTGTCTTTTTTGACTCATGCAACACCTATGGGACTTTAAAAGCCCATGGCTACCCTTTAAAAGTCCTGCCCAATAACAGAAGAAATATTTGACTCACTTTGGTTTAAAAAGGGGCGTTTTACCCTTATAAATACATACAGTTGGGAAAAAAGGTTTTTTTATGAAACCCCTTTTCCGCCTAAAGGTGCTTTCTTTTCAGTCTTAGAGGAAAGGACTCAGTGGACGCCGACTATCAGCACCCACAAGACGCAGGGCAGAAGTTAGAGTGCAAAACAATGGAGGCTAACAGATTCTATTTAAAATGGCTGCGTTTTTTTTGTTTTGGGGGACGTCTTTGAAAATAATAGAAAGACCTGCATGAAACATTACAGTTTTAAAACCCTGCCCATTAAATTTCTGCGCCCGGGGAAAGATTTTGGTTTCTTTTCTTAAAAATACAGGTTAAAAGATTGACCTGTTGCTGACCTCCAATTTTTCAAGATTAAAAAAGGATTGGCGTGGGGGGAATTAGTAGGGGGTCCGCACCATTACTGAAAGCAAACAAAAAATACTTGGATAACTATGATCCTAAAAAGAAGTCCCAACTATCTTATGTATTTGATGCAAACAATCTGTATGGATGGGCAATGGCGCAATCACTTCCTTACGAAAATTTAAAATGTAAAACAGGTGATGGTGCGAATAATATTCAAAGGGCATTAAAGTGGGGTTTGGGCATTTGTCGCCAATCAACAGCATGGTTTTATTTTTAAAGTTGATTTAGAATATCCCCATGAAACCCATGAACCTGCAAATGACTATCCATTAAAACACAGAAAAACCCCAAAGATAAAAAACAGAACCGCCTAAACTTGTGCCTAATCTTCGGGCAAAAAAAAAAAATGTTGTCATTAAGACTTCTACAAAATTTTTTTTTAAGGCATGGTTTTTTAAAACTAACAGCTTTTCAGTTAAATTTGCTTTTGACCAAGAACATTTCATAAAAACCATACACCAGAAGAACACTGATCTCAGAACAAAAATCCACAATGCATCAAAAAAGATTTTTTCAGTTGATAAACAACAGCTTTTTTGGAAAGACTAGGGAGAATCCGCACAAGCGTAAAGATGTCAATGGTCACCAAAAAAACGACCAATTAAGCGACTTCAAAACCTAATTAAAAGACTTCAGAAGATTTCAATTCAGCTTTTTGGCATAATGATGAAGAAAAAGAAAGCAAATGGGAACAAACCTGTATTTAAAGGGGTTTACTTTTTAGAATTAGCTTTTGATGTTAGAATTTCTTTATGACATTTAAAAAACCTTTTGATCCAGAGTCCACATACTTTACACAGATCCCGACGTTTTGTTTTAAAGATATTCCTACTGAAGACATCTATAAAACAGAAATAGAAGTAGAAAAAAGGGAAAGAAGGGTGGTAACATACATCTATTATCCTAAAGATTCCCTTTGGGATTCAACTGTTAATAAGAATTTTTAGGAAAAAATAAAAGGATAATTTACTGGAGGAGTGATCAAGGGATTTATTGGGTTTTAAAGGGAAAAAAAAAAAAATGTAAGTTTTTTTCATGCCAAAAAAAAAACCATAAAAAAAAGAAAGGGGGAAATCTCGCAGTGTTGTGCAATCAAGCATATCACAGACAACAACAAGGAGCATTGTTTCAATAAAAAGATTTTTTAAATCATACAACGTAAAACTACGACTAATCTACATGAGATCAACACAACTGTTGAACAAAGAAGTCATTAATGAACAAACACTAAACGAGTTTTTTGTTAATCCAGAGTTTTTCAATGCAATTGGGCACGGAAAAACGTCATTAGCCAAATAACCCCCCTCCAATTTAACCAAAGTTTTTACCGTTATTGCTAAATGTCCCCGGGGATTTTTTTTTTAACATTTCAAACATTTAAAAAACTAAAAATAATGGGGTTTTTTTTGTCTACTGTTTTAGCATAAGATTAAAATTTCTTCCTAAAAATTTGATTAATGGGAAATATAATTAAATTTTCTTGCTTTAAATTTTTTAAAGGCCTTTTTTTTTTCCCATTCTTACTTCCTCTGGCTTCAAAAACGTAAGGATTCTTCGTTCTGACTTCCATTTTAACTAAATATTTTTACGTAAATCAGTTAAAGGGGGAACGTGTCTGGGGGGATTTTCTGCAGTTCTTCCTTCACAAAAGTCTTTAAAGGGGCGGGTCGTTTTGTTGTGCCGGTTCTCGAAATAATACACAGGCGGATTCTTTTTTTACAATTCTTTTTATTTCATAGGGATCAACACTAAAAACTGGATCTTTTGCCCTGAGCGATGTCCCCTTCTGCTTCTCCCGGTAAAAAAGGGTACCTTACTTTCAAACCAAAGGCAAATATTTTTTTCTGAAGGGAACTGGAGCTCCTTCAACAACATTTATTGTTTTTTCATCGATTGCTTGACTGGTTTTAAAGGACCTGTTAATTTTAAATTTCTTCATTATTCATTGCCCCCAAAACTAGGGCCCCTTCTAACCCTTCGTGTTTCGAGAATTTGTCAATCGCTCTCTGTGATACTGGAGGAGAAAAGTCTTTCAGATAAAACTTTTTTGTTAAATTTTTTTAAACCAAAGCCTGTGATCGTGAACTCCTGGAATGCCTCTTTTAATGGAAACTCATGTTTTTTAACAAAATTGATTCACTTGGCCCCTTAAATTCTTTTCCATCATCAACTTGAATCATGTGAGGAAAGTTAAAGGGGGACCTCGTTGATTTTAATTTTTGATACAACAGCAACAAGCAGAAGCACTCTTTTGTTAAGGGTTTCCGCTCTTTGTACCCTTGAACATTCAATGACTGTAAGTGCTACTTAAAACTTTTTCGCCCTAATCGAAACCAGGGGTAAAATATAGAAGGCCTTTTTTCAGGGTTCTTTTGGCGTTTGTTTAAAAAGTCGGTCTCTGTAGTTTTTTAGGCGCTGGAGATAAAATTCCCCAAAAAATCGCTTTTTTAGAACCATTCCTTTGCTGTTTTTTTCACGACACCCCCGCTTGGCTTAGTTTTTTAAATTCCCCGTGATTCCCTTCCAATATCCTTTGGGTGAATAATAGACTTTCTTTTTTTTTTCACCCCAAATATTATGTGCAACAAATACACAAGGGTCATACCAAAAGGGCAATAAACATATTTCTTGCTTTTTTTGTTTTTTCTATGGTTTTATAAAAGCACTGAATTTTGGGGGGGGGAATGTCTCGTTTTTTGCCTGTTACAGAAAAATTCTTTTTATTGCCCGATCACACTTTAAAAGTGTAAAACCGCATGTCCCTGTTCTTTAAGTTTGCCATTAATAAAATCTAACTCTAATTTCCGGTTTTTTTTCATAACTCCCTTTTGGGTGCAGCTAGTTGCTCCATACTTTTTTTATTCTTTTTTTTTCCCCGCACATGTTTTACTAAATGCGTAATTACTTTCCGCAAAACAAGCCATTAACCACTGCCCACCATCACATCACAGTGAAGCCATTTTTATAATTTAATTTTTTTTAATTTACATATTGATACTGAATTATTCCTTGCTTAACTAGAAAATCTTTCGTAGCAAAGAACCCCTTTAAAAATTAGCAATCAGTTTTTTCTGATCTTCAAAGTCCTATTTTTCCAAGATCTGCTGGTTTTTTATTTTTAAAAGTTTTTACCCAAACATCGTGTATCCTACACTTAGACCCCAATAACAGCAGAAAGGGATACAAGGGGGGTAACAGTTTTTTTCGGTGCTCATTTTAAAAAAATAAAATAAAATAATATCTAATTAAAAAAAAAAATGAACAG
>JAMYXO010008797.1:0-2500 GCA_033310375.1 Conus canariensis
AAAAGGGGCCAAAAAAGAAATTTCCCCCCCCCGGGGGAAAACCCCCCAAAAACCCCCGGGAAAATTTAAAAACCCAAGGTTTTCCCCCAAAAAAGGGGGAAAAAAAAAAGGGGTTTTTCCCCCCCGGGGGCCCCCAAGGGAAAACCCCCCCCCGGGGAAAAAAAAAACCCCCAAAAAAACCCCCCCAAAAAAAAGGAAAAGCCCCGGCCCCAAAGGGGGGGGGGGGGTTTTTGGGGGGGGGGGGGGGGGGGGGGGGGGGGGGGGGGGGGGGGGGGGGGGGGGGGGGGGGGTTTGGGGGGGGTTTTTGGGGGGGGGGGGGGGGGGGGGGGGGGGGGGGGGGGGGGTTTTTAAAAAGGGGGGGGGGGGGGGGGGGGGGGGGGGGGGGGGGGGGGGGGGGGGGGGGGGGGTTGGGGGAAAAAAAAAAGGGGGGGGGGGGTTTAAAGGGCCCTTGGGTTTTTTTCCCCCCCCAAACCCAAAAAACTTAAAAAAAAAAAACCCGAACCCAAAAAAAAAAGGGGGGGGCCCCCCAAAAAAAAAAAAGGGGGGGGGGAAAAAAAAAACCAAAACCCCCCTTTTTAAAAAAAAAAAAAAAAAAACAAACCCTTTTACTTATGGGGGGTTCCCCTTTGGGCCCCCTTTAAAATTTTTTTTGGGGGGGGGAAAAAGGGCCCCGGGGGGAAAAAAAAATTTGAAAAAAAAAAAAAAAAAAAGGGGGAAAAAAATTTTTTAAAAAAATTTTTTTAAAAAAACAAAAAAAAAAATTTTTTTTCCCCCCCCCCTTTTTAGGGCCAAAAACCCCAAAACCCCCCCCCCCCCCCCCCCGGGGGGCCCCCCCCCCCCCCCCCCCCCCCCCCCCCCCCCCCCCCCCCCCCCCCCCCTTTTCCCCCCGGGAAAAAACCCCCCCCCCCCCCCCCCCCCCCCCCCCCCCCCCCCCCCCCCCCCCCCCCGGGGGCCCCCCCCCAACCCCCCCCCCCCCCCCCCCCCGGTTTTCCCCCCCCCCCCCCCCCCCCCCCCCAAAAAAAAAAAACATTTTTGGGGGAAAAAAAAAAAAAAATTAAAAGGGGGGGGGGAAAAAAAAAAAAAAACCCCAAAAACCCTGGGGGAAAAAAAAAAAACCCCCGGGGGTTTAAAAAAAAAATTTTTCCCCCCGGGGCCCCCCCCCTTTTCCCCCCCTTTTTTTTTTAAAAAAAAACCCCCCCTTTTATTTTTAAAAAAAAAAAAAAATTTTTAATTTCCCCAAAAAAACCCCCCCGAACCCCCCCCCTTTTTTTGGGGGGGGGGGGGGGGGCCCCCTTTAAAAAAACCCAAAAAACCCAAAAAAGGGCATAAAAAGGGGGGGGGAAAAAATTTTTTTGGGGGTTTTTTAAAAAAAAAATTTTTTTGGGGGGGGAAAAAGGGGGGGGGGCCCCCCCTTTTTCCCCCCCCCCCCCCCCTTTTAAAAAAAATTTTTTTTTTTCCCCCCCCAAAAAAAAAGGGAAAAAAATTTTTTAAAAAGGGGGGGTTTTTTTTAAAAAAAAAATTTTTAAAATTTTAAAAAAAAAAAACCCCCCAAAAAAGGGGGGGGAAAAAACCCCCCTAAAAAAAAAAAAGACCACCGAAAAGGGAGGGGGGAAAAAAAAGGGGGGAAAAAACCAAAAAAAAAAAAAAAACCCAAAAAGGGAAAAACCCCCGGGGGGGGCCCAAAATTTTTCCTTAAAAAAATTTTTAAAAAAAAAATTTTTTTTAAAATTTATTTTTTTTAAAAAAAAAATTTTTTCCTTTTTAAAATTTAAAACCACAAAATTGGGAAAAAAAGGGTTTTTTTTTTAAAAAAAAATTTTTGGGGGAAAAAAAAAATTTTTTTTTTTTTTCCCCGGGGGGAAAAAAAAGGAAAAAAATTTTTTTTAAAAAAAAATTTTTTTCCCAAAATTTTTTTAAATTTTTTTTAAAAAATTTTTTAAAAAAAAAAGGAAAGTTAAAATTCCCAAAAAACCCCCCCCCCCCCAAAAAACCCCCCCCCCCACCCCCCTTTAAAAGGGGGAATTTTTTAAAAAAAAAAGGGGGGGGGTAAAAAAAAAAAACCTTTTAAAAAAAAAGGGAAAAAAATTTTTTTTTTAAAAAAAAAAAGGGGAAAAAACCCCCAAAAAAAAATTTTTTAAAAATTTAATTTTTTCCCCCCAAAAAAAAAAAACGAAAAAGGAAAAAATTTTTTAAAAAAAAATTTTTTTCAAAAAATTGGGAAAAAAGGGGGGGGGGTTTTTAAACCCCAAAAAAAAATTTTTTTTCCCCAAAAAAAAATTTTTTTTGGTTTTTTTTTCCCCCCAAAAAAACTTTTTTTGGGAAAAAGTTTTAAAAAAAAATTTTTTTTTTCCGGGTTTCCCAAAAAAAAAAAAACCCTTTTTTTTTTTTAAAAAAAAGGGGGGGAAAAGGGGGGGGAAAAAAAAAGGGAAAAAAAAAAGGGGGGGTTTTAAAAAAATTTTTAAAAAAAAAAAAAATTTAAGGAAAAAGGGAAATTTTTTGG